>CM077100.1:31978305-32013718 GCA_039619505.1 Cimex hemipterus | reverse complement strand
CCCTTAACTATGTTACTCAGTTTATAACTTTAGGAAGAAAATAAGGGCCGACGTTTTTCCGAAAGCCTGCCGAGTGCTCACATGGGTTCTTCGCTGATTTGAATATCCTCACTAGGGGTATGTACACCTGCTCCACACCCCGTTTCCAATTCAGAACCCAATGGGACTGGGGTTGACAATATTGCCATCCTAATGGTGAACAGTTTTACTTTCACCGATTATTTGACATTTTCTATTACAAGGGACGTGGTATCATAGATTCAAATGTAAATGCATTTTGTGATACTAGATACGAAATTATGATCCAGTTGTCATACTTCAAAGTTTTGTAAAAATGTAGTTGTCTGTCTTTGTTGTGCACGAGATTATATCGTTTTTTTACTTAGCCCAAGTAAAAGTGATGCAGAAACGGATTAAATGAGAAAGGATATACAGGGAGTCCTTTTAGGTTCAGAATTTCTCTTGAACCAATGACGCTATAAAAAATACATGTTTATTATTTTTTAGTCTAGTTCCACGTTTTTATTTTTTGGAGAAAAATTAGACAGGGTACATCAGGCCCAGTTCACCTTCAAAATATCAAATACGACAGTATTATACATCATGACATAGCTTTTTTAAAGGATTTTTTAACATGAAAACAATGTTGCGATCGGATTTTAAATCGGTCAAAAAATAATAATTTATGGCAAAAAATTGCAAAAACGCATTTCGTTGTTAATTCCAATAATTTGCCTCTTCACTAATGTCAAATTAATTGCATTTATTTATTACATTTTGTCATTGTTTTTCATATTTGCATTCTTCTTCGCAAATCGTATTACTTTAAAAAAATGGTGTCCGTAAGTAGATTCATGTTTAACAAACAATAGTTGTAAGAAATAAAGTGAAAGGTTGTAAAGCTGGTCAGTTCAAATAAAACTATGTTTATGATAAAACTCGCCAGTACAGGAAAAGAGTGGAACACGGAAAATTAGTTTTATATTCAATAAAACATTAAAATGAAATAAAATATTCTCGAATTGTACAACGTATAACCTACAACACACCAGACCGCATCTCACGATATCTGAATAATTATCTATTAACGGTCACTAATATCTACACATTTCTACACGAGAAGAACGAAGAATATGGGATTCTACGAACAAATTTCATCTACACATACGGACACACAGCTAAAAGTATTCTGAAAGACATCGCCAACAATGAGAAGAAACTCGCATCGGCAATCGATCAGAGAACTTTTTTGCTGAAATGCAGACAACACAAGGCCCTGAAGATGATCTCAGTAAAAGATCGAAACGTTGGCACGATAAAGAAAATGTTTTTCTGACATCTACATCACACCAGACCGCATCTCACGATATCTGAATAATTAACATATAACAATATTTTTAAAAACTCAAGGGATAAGCTAATCCCCTACCGCAGAATCGGGCAGTGATAGTTGAGCTACTAAAGGACGAGGAAGGACTCTCTCTCAATTTAATTGAACGCACCTGCTTTTTTAATTTGAATGGCAAGGAGTTACTGAGTATGTCACTAATCATATATTTTACTTTTTTTTATATCTGAATATCTTATTTCTTTAAGACCTTTATTTTCCCATTAACATGTTTGATTTTTGTGGCACAAATATTGTTTTTCATTTTTATTTCACACTCGTCAGGGAACGAGTTTGCTTCGTGTGAAAGGGATTCACGCAAAGACCGTAATAAACAAAAAGTAACACCTTTATTAAAATCATTCACACAAAATTATAATATTCTCTTACCAGGTAATTAAATTAAATAAAATTAACGGTTGTGGTTAATAAATCGAATGATTAAAAAAATAATATGCTATGCGCTACTTATGAACTTAAAAACAATGTAAAAATGCCTCGTCCGAGTCGATCATTATGACCAACGTCCGTTAACGCGAGGACACAAAAGAAAAAGATCCCCAAATCAAAAAAAAAAAAAATCTGTTGGCTGCTGCTGCCCTTTTTCTTCTCTTTCCGGAACCCGTTCTGATCCCAGGATGACCTGAGCTGCACAGGCAAACGAAATCTGGTGAAACGCCGTCGCCTATTTCCAGTCTGTCTCCTGGAGCTTGAGAGTCGTTGCTGTATTATTCACTGTGGCTCCGCTGTATTTTACCTATTTTCTATTTTTAACTTAACATTTTCTTGTACAAAACGAACCCTCCTTTAGATATTAACCACTTCGGTCCTGTCTTGTCTGCTTTGTTTACTTGTCTTTCCTTTCCACTTCAGGGATTACACGATACTTTCCAATGGTGGCTGGAGGACTTAAGGATTTATTTAATACCTTTATTATAATAGAGATTGGGGGTAATATATTTTTTTTTCTTTTAGGCTTCATCAAGAATCTCTTGTCTTTATGTTATAGCTGAGTTGAATAAGGATGAAAACAAGGAAAATTGCCCTAACTTTCTGTTCTATTTATTTATGAACCTCAAATTAATGCATTAAGTAAGCGTTATGGGATATTCAAAGCTTGCCAAGTTTCCTGGGAATCGTTTGAGTTTTATAATGTTATTTTAAATTTAGTGATAATCAAAAAGGTATTTCACGTGTGTTATGTCACATTTGTATTGAAATAATTCTGTACGTGTTTACCTCTATTGATTTTTCACGTAAAATAAATATAATCATGTTTCAAAACTGATCGAAAAAGATAAAATCATACTGTTCACAATGAGTAACATTAATAATTATATAAAAGAATGGTTACAATCCTGATTTACTGTTTAATGCTTTTCCATTTCGAAATCTTAACCCTCATATCCATTTTTTTTACATAAAGACAAAATATTTTCTTTGTTTCTGTATATATTAATTAATTTAATTTAAGTATAAGCACTCTTTTTTTATTTCTGTTGAATAAAAACCGGTCCAAATGTGTAGCACGAGGCAGCTTGTTTTTCCCCATCCAAGGTTTTATATGCTTTATAACAAAGTTAAGGGTAAAGCAAAGTTTCGCTTTGATAGGAAAAACGAATTTTTAGTCAATAACCCTAATGCCACAATATAAAAATGTAACCACTCTCGAGTACATTTTAGTCCCTGGGTTTAGAATATGTAACATATTTATTAGAAACATAATTTAATGTTTTTTCTAAACATAATGTTAATTAGTAATGTTTTGAAACATGTACTCTTATATATAAATGGGATGATTAATATTTGTATCACCTAATATAATTTTTGTTTACAAAGGAAATTTTTTATGTATATCACGTTATTAGCCTGACCGCATAATTTTAATATCACAATTTATTAACGATTTTCTCTCCTGAACTTTTATACGGATTATTTTTTTTAATAAGAATGCAAATGATATTTTGTCTGTATACTTGTATAAATTTCAAATCCAATATCAGGGCGAAAGCGTTGCCGCCTGATTCAAAGTGGCAATCAAATCGAAAGGTAATTAATTGAGGGCCTAATTAAGGGGGACGGAAATGAATCATAATTTAATTGAATTCTTGATGAAACAAAAATCCTAAAGAAAGGGTTGGGTTGTAATCAGAAACCAAGTCATAAAACTCTATTAACAAACTTTAAGCAAGAGCGAAAAGAGATTTAGAGCTTTGAAAGGGATAATTTCTGAATTTTCCCCATGTAAACCATCATCAGAAATATAAGTTGAAGGTATTTTATGAATTATCTACATTAATTAAATTTAATTAATACACTAGTGCAGGGCTTTCCAAAGTTTCTAGCCAGCGCCCTTTAACTGAACAAAATCCAAGGTGGACCTTTATCATTCAAATTTTTAAATTAGTTACTTATAGTGTGTAGTAAAGTTTTATATATTATCCAGTGTATTCCTAATTTGTTGATGGAGTGGGACCACCCAGTGGGAGTGGGATGGGGTTCCGGATTTTGTATGTACATTATACAGTATGTAAATCTAATGTGATATTAATTAATTAGATTGACATAATTTTTTAAAATTAATTTTAATTTAATTAATTTATTTTTTTACTTTGTATACATCTAGCCACGTCTTCTAGATTGGACAGCCTACTATTTCAGACTGCTACGATATTATTTTAATTGTGTATCTAATTTGTAAGTCAATCTTTTTTAAAAAATTGTATATTATTTTATAAATTTTGACGTCGGACTTTGCTATTAACGTTTCATAACTGAAAGGCCTAAAGGTTTATCTAAGGACTTCATTAATTTTTCCCTTTCTTCCTCAAATACAACACAGCACATTATTATATGTTTCAAGTCTTCATACTCATCGCATGTTGCGCAACTGGGAGTGTCTCTCCTTTTTATGATTTTATTATGGTAAGAGCCACAAATGCCGTGATTGCTTCTTAACCTAGAGACAGTTGTGAAAAATGACTTAGGCCCAGTGAGTCCTGTAAAACAAGGTAGAAACTTAAAATGAAATATTGTCTTGTACGATAGCCCCGCTGTACAACTTCTATATGACTCATGCCATAACGTAGTCCATTTGCTATTTATGAGACGTTTAGCATCAGTCTTCAGGATTTTTATATTATGGAATTCCCCATCTTCAGTGGCTTCTTTTACCAGCCGGTCTACCACCTCATTACCTTCAGTACCTGCATGTCCTCGAATCCAACATAATACCACCTTTTTCCCGTTTTTTCCAGTTCTAAGTTTTTATTAAGTACTTCGGATATTAAGTAGTCGCATTTGAAGTTGCTACGCAGATCCATTAACTGAATTATCGCGCTCTTACTGTCCGTCAGAATGCAGCTTTTAACAATCTACTTTGAGAGCAGTATGTAGTTCAACGCTTTGCCTAAGGCAAAGGTTTCTGCAGAATATATAGAGCAGGCGTCCGGGAGAGAGAACTCCTTGAATTGGTGTGAATAAGAGTCGTAATAGGCACATCCCACTTTACCTCCAAAGACGGACCCATCCGTAAATACAAGAAGGAATTTGGGAAATAACTTCTTGAAATAGTTTATTTGCTACTTGTGCGGGATAACCCGAAAAATCTTCCAGCAGGCCATGGGAAGTTTTATAATCCTAGCTTCATAACTTATCTTGTACATTGGCGGAATTCTACTTTTGAACACCCGGTAAAGGTCTGGAATTGAGGAAAGAAAGGTTGATACCATCCGGGTCGATTTCTTTTTAAGCCGGTACTTTTCTGTGTTAACCAACAGAGCTAAATGGCAAATTTTTGGAACTAACGAACTTTTCTTATGATGTAAGTCTATGATTTTATTGGTGCTGAGCTTAATCCTCCTGCATTTCAGCGGAGGTTCACAAGCTTCCGCCGACATATTTTATAATGTACATACAAAATCCGGAACCCAAAAATCAAATTGGACAGAACGGAATCAATAGGTTCGTAAAACTCGAGCCCAATTCAAAAGTAATAACTTGATCATTAATGATTAACGAATGAATGAGAAGAGCGAGGTCGTTTTAGCTTGGACAATTTTGGAGCTAGAGACGGATGTCTATCCAACATGGGTATTCATTTGAAGATAGGCCGGTAGGCATTGTCGAAACTGAAAACGGTTTGACCACCCATTCATGATTTTGAAGCATTGAATCTCGAGCTGTTGTGAAGTAGTTTTCAAAGACATCTCAAAATTTCGAACGTTGACATCGAACAACGTGCCATTCGCAAGCCTCAGTTCGTTTTCTTTTAAAAAATCATTTAACAGAGGAAAACACTTCACCTTTTCCTTCTGGACAGATTCAATACAAAACAAGATTTTTCTTTTGAAAATGCCAACTTTGTCATTAGCATCGAAAGTTGAGATACTCTTACCTTGCAAAGAAATACTCATGTCATTCATTTTCATGAAAATATCCGATATATATATGTGACAGTATACATTGCTATTTTTCATCATTGGAATTGGCCGATTTGACAATATGGTCCATCAACAGAACGTAATTCCGGCAATCGTGAAAGTTCTTCGCACGAGACAGCCACCTCACTTTTGTACAGAGAAACAGGTATGATGAAGTCTTCCCATATCGTCACATCGTATTGTAAAAACTCTTGATTTCAATGACCGCAAATTGAATAATTAATAATTTGAACAGACTCATCCAAACCTTTTCTAAAATAGGCTGTTGTTAGCATTTCTTTCATAGCTGAAGCATGTCTGCATACAATAACACATAATTTGATAAATCAAGTGTCCATCCATTGACAGTATTATGTGACAATGCGACCGACCATTTAAGTTTTATTGCTTTATCGTCAAGCATTTCAAGATAGAATATCGTTAACACACGGTTTTATCAGGGTTTAAGTGTTTGTGTTAAGTGTGTTATGAATTTTACCTGCCTGTGCCACTCGATACCTTATCAAGTAAGACATTATTAGTGGGATTTTTATTAACAGAAATTTTTAATGAAAGTTTGAGAAGCAGTTCAGAGTTTAGTGGAATTTTCAAGAAAACATCAGAATGTTTTTTCCTGGGTTCTGTGTGTGTATCCTCAAAATTATATCACAATTTAACTGGAACCATTGCAGTGTTAGAAGGACTTGGCACAAATCACACTCTAAGCTTTACCATCGACAGCGTCTAAAAATCCCAAATCTAAGTAGCTGCCGTGTTACTTACGCTTTTTACTTATTCCACTTTCAATTGCTCTTGGACATGTACCTTCAAATAGGTGGTAGGAGGACTTGTAGAATTTGAGCATGCTGGATCGTGCCGAGGAACTTCATCTTTCAGTCTGTCCTTCATGTCAGCAATGTCGTCATCGTTGTTCTTCACACTTTCCAGAAAAAACGCTTTCCACATACAACATTGGCAAAATTTAGAGTGTTCCAGGAGGAGCAGTTCCTGGTAATGAAGGATTCCATCATCATCAATGAAATTGTTTATGCTTTTTCTTAAAACTTTCCAGTTCAATTACCTTTCATATGGTTCTTGGTCAAACGGCTTTAAATTTATTTGTTTTTAATTCCATTCATCTTTTTTGTTTCCTTCCATGCTCCATCCCAGTCTAGAGTGAGCTGCAGGACGGTCCGTTTCTAATTTAAAACTTTTAATTTAAATTAAACTTCTTTTTCTTATTTTCACTTATTCCTTTTTTCATCTTCTTGCTTGCGACCTACCAGTGGCCCTAACGAAAGTTTTAGGGAACTGATCGACCTTCATATGGAGTCCAGGTCCTTCTCACATACTTAAGACTCATGTTACATATGTGTGTACAAATAAACATAGAATGAATAAATAAAAATAAACAGCTTTCATAAAAACACATTTTTATTAAATTTTTAATTTTATTTGTTCATTTATTTTTGTATTTATTAATTTTTATCGAAGTTCGCCGCAAACCCTCTAATTAGAGTCTTTTTGGGAAGCCGAGCCCTAGTTTATAAAATGCATCTTTAATTAAACAGATTAAGATGATATGATAATTTTAGAATGATACTTGTGAATCATCACATCACACAAAGCACATAATATAACATATAAAACAATCATCATATTCCACACCTCAAACAATTCTACATAGTCTAATACTTCAACTATTTGGCTTTCCTCTCTCAAATTATCTCCGTCTATATAATCCTGAAAGGATAATCAGGCCGAACCATTACCCATTTTTCACATTGCCTAGTCCTTTCATCTCAAAGAAGCCGCCTCCTCATATAAAAATGTATTTCTATCCCTACCTCCTTCCTAGCCCCTGAAAGTTCAACGTATAAAACATCCATATCTCACTGGCAATCTCAACACGACAGACAAGAATGACACAATCACACAAAAAACAAACACTATGGGTGAATACAAATACTTTGATTGAATATAACATTTTTTAGCATTGTACAAATTCATATTTTTCCTACATGTATTTGTAAAATTTAAACAACGATTATAAATCTCAAGGTCTGAAGATGATCTCAAGAAAGGTCGAAACGTTAATGTTTTCTACGCTATATCAGGTTTATGTCACGATCTCTGAATAATGATTAAATAATTATTTAGAAATTGGAAAGTTTTTCGATGAGGACCATGCTTCGACACTTCATTAAACAATAAACTTATGAAAACACCGGCACTCTGAGGGTTTATATGACCTCTGCTATTGCGAACCCTCGTAAGAAAAAACAAAAACAAAAACAAAAAAACTGCAAAAATTAAGCGTAAAACAAAAATATATTAATACAGACGTTTTTAAAATATATTTTAAACTATAAATTTCACGATTTGGGGAGAATTAAACGGGACACCATGCATACTAAACCCGCATGACTTCTAAGTATTGCAGAAGTGTTGGTTTTGGGCACCATTAGGTCAGATTAAAATCTTCTAAGGTAATAAAATTGTATACAATACTTCTATAGAATACACAAATACTTGTATAAACACAAAAGTAAAGAAGAAAAACATAAAAAACTTGAAGTTAAGGGTCAATGATAAACCAGGCAAGGTGGTTGTTAACTGCTGTGCGAAATTTCGTTCTTTCTTGGTTTCCATTTAAGCATTGCATTGAGTATAAAACTTCAAAACATTTTTACAAATTATAATTCGGAACAGGATTTAAAATAGATTTTCTGCGATTCCTTTCCTGGATTGTGTGTCATTAATGCCATGGCTGTTGGCACTATTCATACAATGACATAAATCGATGCTGTATTATGGTTATTTGTATTATTTTATTTCACATGCTGCCCCTATTGAGAGATAATTGTGATTGGGAGGCTTAAAGAAAACGCCGTATATCAGGCATTATAAGGGTTGTCCGGCAATTTCAGATACTCGAAGAAGAACTAACAAATAATATATTTGATTCGTTTGTTATAGAACTGACTTATAAATCTTTTCCCGATATACGGCAAAAATTTTGATTTTTTTTCTAGGAAAAACCGTAAAAAAAATTATAAAAGGTCTAATGGGAAGACAAACGGATTTCTTGTAATTCTATAAGACATCCTATAAACTTTGAAAATGGGTTTAGAAGAGGTGTTGTTATGTTGTTTGTTCTGAAACGAACTCCGTATATGGGGAAGGTGTTGTTCCAGACGGCCGTAAGGAATATAAATTTTTAAAACTGATAAGTCATCATGTTAATAACTTTTTCGTGGTGTTTAAATTATCAAGAACAAAAACAACATGGAGTCAAGAAAACACAAAAAGTAAACTTGACAAAGCAATAAAAAAAGTTTTTCAGTTTAGCGGGAATAAATCAATTAATTAATGTGAAAAAAGAAAAAAATTACTAACTAGCCTTGAAATTCTTCTTCTGTCTGTTTTGTGTTTTAGATGGAATTTTTAGAAAACTGGTGGTTTTACGGACCGTGTTTTAATCGATTTGTATAATTTTTTGAATCTATATACCATAAATGCTAAGTCAAGATTAATTGCTTAAGAAATCTTTGCTCCAAGGCAAATATGGAAGTTAAATAGCCCAGGACTTGCATGAACTAAAAGTATAGACCTTTGTCTCCGGCCGGACTTCGAGGCCACCGACGAGGATGGGATAATCGTCCTAGACCTCGCGGTGGCATACGAGACCGCAGGCGCGTTGGATGCTGTGGCGGACCTCAAGGCAGAAAAGTATAGGGTATTAAGGGATGCCCTCATGCAGCTGCACCAAAAACCCAATTTTTTGGCGGCTGGTGTAATAGTGGGGGCAAGAGGATGCATCCCTGGGCGTACAAAGGCGACGCTCAGGGACCTCGGCATTAAGGAATTACCGAGGCTGCTCCTCACCCTTTCCCTAACGGCCTTGAGGTCCTCACTCTCCATTGCCTGCAGCCACATGGATCGGGAGCGCAGCTTCGTAGCCACCCGACCAACGGCACCGGCCGTTGAGCGACCTACCAACGGATACGACTGACCTAGCGAGTTTATGGGACCCACGAACGGACCTAAGGTGTGGACGAAGAAAGTTGTAAGTAGGTCCGCACCCGAGGAAGTGAAAACCGGCAGAGGCCGGAAATAGGTAAAATTTGTTCAGTTTATCAGGAAAAAAATAGATTAATTTGATTTTATAAATAATTTTAAAATGGGAAATGTTCACAAAATAGTTATGCCGATTAAAAGCTATTAAGAAACGGGACTTAATTTGAACAAAACGTTGAGTAAATTTTTCAAGAAAAACACTCTTTTAGTTAATTCTTTGAAATAAAATTAAAAAATAAAATAAGGCTTGCATATTTTAGAAATTTCACTGTGCAGAATTTTGTGGTAAACTATTTTGAAAAACTGTAGAAAACTAAGGCGTAAAATATTCGAAGGGTTCGGTTGAGATGGGAAGTTGGTGTCCGAGTGAAGTCACGGTGGCTCATGTGGTGGAACAGCGGCGTATTTAGCCGAGGGTCGTGGGTTCGAATCCCGTTCGTGACACTGACTTTTTTATTTCAACCAATATCTTATATAAAGGGTAATTAATTGGACGGCAATTACCTTGAGATTTTTAAAAAGCAAAATCGATATAAATAAACACATCACGATATAAAGCCTTAAGCTGGAAAAAAACAATGATAATCGAAGTTGACCCTACTTTACGTAAATTGGTCCTTATGAAGGGAGTCAAACATGAATGGAATATTTGCCATGTAACAGACCACATTTCGACCGCCGCATGTTTGTAATGTTCTCGCTTTAATCGCCTGGCATTTGGCTGCAAAAATACTACTTGCCCCCACCGCGCCGAGCAACATAGATGTAATGATTGTTCAAATAAAATCGAACCACGGAAGTGTATAAACTGAGAAATTATAATAAAAACACAAAAACTCGATCCTCTTGGACATCCTTTTTATCTCAACCAGGACTTTACATAAAAAGAATAATTAATTGAACGAAGTAATTTGGTTAATTGACCACTAAAACATAAATGGATTAATATTTAATAAGTGCAAGAAGAAGTATCACTTCACTACCATTTCCGTATTCACTGCGAAACGAATCCTGACTACACATTTGGCAATGGCAAAAAAGAGGGAAGAAGGTAGAGATGGAGAGTTGGTGTCCGAGAGGATCTTTTTTTTTTACGAGGGTTCGCAACAGCAGAGGTCATATAAACCCTCAGGGTGCCGGTGTTTTTGGAAAAAAAGCCCATTTGTAAGTATGTGGGTTCGAATGCAGGGCCGCTGGATGACCTTACATTGATGAGCGCCGTGTCAAAGACGAAACCTTGCGGCCACCGACGCCCCCCTCCGAGAGGATCGAAGTGACGAAAGCTCAAGTGGTAGAGCAGCGGCGTATTTAGCCGAAAGTCGTGAGTTCAAACGACACCGACATTTTTTATCTCAACTAAGACCTTCCAAAGAAAAAGAAGAATTAATTTAAAAAAGTAATTTGGTCAATTGACCACTAAATCATAGATGGGTTAATACTTGTAAGGAATTATCCCATACTGTGGAAAACATTTTAAAAACATTTTCTGATGAGACCAAAATTTTTTCTCCTACTTTTGCTTTTATTCTGCTATTATTTATGTCTTACTTTCCTTTATAACTTCTTTCGTTTGTCTCTCTTTTCTGTTTGAAGTTTTAATTAAGTCTCCATTGCCTGGATCTGTGCTTGTTTTTGGTGGATATTTTCTAATGGGACCTTGTTCTCCTTGCTTATCCTCTGCTCCATCTCGCTCGTCTCTAATCTATCAGCCGTCAATATCCACAATCGAATATGTCTGTGCACGTAAACAAATTGAGTTCTTTATCTCCAAATACAAATTTTACTTTTGGTTACTTCAAAGCTCAACGTTTATGCAAAACATTTCCTAAAAATCTATACTATCTAGGTTCAAATCTTCCTCCCTTCGTAGTGTAAGCAGGCCCCGTCTTAGTTAAGCTGTAAAATAAGATCCAATTAGGTAAACAAGGAAAACCGACAAAGTGGTCCTTTGAAGAGGCAGACCCAGACCGCCACGACGTGACACATCTGGCAAATCTAGCTAGGAAATGGTCACGCACGTAGCCAGCTAGGTAAGAACGTCCAAATGCGAAGCAGACCCAGTCGGGAACAACAAGA
The DNA here is from genome assembly GCA_039619505.1 of Cimex hemipterus. NCBI lineage: Eukaryota > Metazoa > Arthropoda > Insecta > Hemiptera > Cimicidae > Cimex > Cimex hemipterus. The sequence continues at coordinate 32,001,754 of CM077100.1, read as the reverse complement.
CACATCTGGCACATCTGGCTGGGAAATGGCTACCCAGGAGCCATTTAAGTAAGGAAAGAGGGTTATCGTAAATTGGGAGTACGTCAAATTTGTACGATACCGCCGTCTTTGTCGGCCCAGCCGCGTCGGGAGAACTCCCCGACTTCTGGAGTTTCCTTTTCTCCCCTACTCCGGGAGAGACCCGGTATAAAAAGAGATGACTGGAAAACCAAAAGGCAGTCAAGGATAAGAGGCTCACCCCCAGTCAGATTCCAGGATCGGGACAGAAGCAGCCACGCTCCGTCTGGGATACACCAAGGAGACGCAGCCAACCAGACCCAGCGAGGACCACCCGTGTCTACCCATCATGCCAAGCCAGAGGTAGAGACAAGAGATGCTGTGGACCTGGATCGTGGCGAGTATCGTGTGGGGTAAGTCCCGTTGTCAATAAACTCATCCCAGATGTAGAGTTGTGGCTGACTAATAGATAAATTTATGTTAGCAACTAGAGTATCGTTAAGAGAAGGAGTTTTGATCAATAAACGTCTCTGAATACTATCTCTGATTTATTGTATTCTAGAACCTTATCTTCCCCTACACAAAGATAAGTAGCGACGCCCTTACGCCGACTTATCTCTTGTCGCTTATAAAAAGAAAGCGAATACTGGGAGATAATTCGGCCTCCGCGACGTCGTCCGCTTACAATAGTTTTGTCTGAGAAATGGCTAAAGCCATTTATAAGAAGTGACTGATTAAACAAAAGAGGTGGTGGAGTTGACATTTACAAAATAGCCAAGCTGTTGACGCCAAAGGAGCTTTTATGTTTGTTGTTTTCGGCTGACCAAGGTTCGCCTCGGGAGGCCCTGTTTGACTCGTCGGGGCCCCATTGTTTTTATTTTTGCAAGCGACAACGCCGGTGTCTTCGGACTGTGCCCAGGAGTAAATCAGTCTCTCGCTTGCCTGGGTCAGCACAAGACGCACCTTCTACCAAACCGATAATCGATCGTCATATCGATTTTCTCTAGACTCTCGACATCGATTTCTTCGATTAACCACCGTGTCATCACATCATCGACCTCACGGACGTCAACTATACCCTTATCCGGCTCTATAGGCACCTTCATCGACGTGAAACCCAGCAGCAACCTTCAGGTCAACTACGCCTATTTCGTTTGTTTGGAGAAGCGAGTCGTCAACCCCCAAGTACCTTTTCATTTCGTCTTTTTTATTTTATTTTAACTTGTTTCGTAAAACCTTGGCCAGTAGATTTGAATATCAATTATTTTGGACGATAATATCTTATCTACATTCAGTGTTTCTATGCTGCCTTCCTGTCTGATACATGTGGTTCCTAATTCGCAATCCATAACCGATCTGTGCGTCACTAATAATCCTTCATGTAATACTAATTTCCACTGCTTCGATAACGAATCCGTATCTGCTCGTGTGCTCTTTGTAAAAGTTTATATTCAATCCTTTAAGGTTACTCTGTGAAGAACCCAATCGACCTTATCCTTCCGCAACATACAACCCATACCCTCGAAAGACCCTTTCTGATCCGAGCCCCTAAACTCTGGAACTCCCTTCCCCTTTCTATTCGTCATGCTGCCTCCTTTTCCTCCTTTAAATCCCACCTGTATAATCACCTACTCTCCCTCCAAGCAAAGACCTCACGTTAACATTTGATATGTTTGTTTAATATTTTTATAATTTTCTCTTCTGGCCTGCCTTACTGGTATATATTGTGCAAAGATTTCTATCTCTTTTTACTTTTAATTTCATAGAAAGATCTTTATTTATTCCATGTAAATTATTCTTAGGGACACCAGTCGTCTACCCCTCGGGTACATCGAATGTCGTAAATGACACTCTATTTCATCTTAAACCTTTTAAAAATTAAATTGGGAACCATTTTAATATCACAAATACTAATGAAATGTTAACCATCCTAAATAATAATTTCTCTTTTGTCTTAAACTTAGTAGTTTCATTAATGAAGATGAAAATTCTTCCCCCTGCTACTCCTTGGTTTTCTCACACAATTAAATTTCCTTTTAGATATCGTGCTTCAGCCTAAAACAAATGGAAATTCACCAGGGATCCTCGGACCTGTCTAAGTTTAAAATTTTAAGGAATACAGGTAGAAATATAGTCCGCAGATCACGGAAAATGACGTTTAATTAACTTATAATTGACAGCTTAAGTCACTTTGAAACTACATTAGAAAACATAGCAACAAAGTCGACAGCGCTCATTTATGCCCTCATGTAAATGAAGTAAACTCGTTTTTTCTTTCCATCTTTTCTGCCCTCCAGACTAAAAATATATTTTCTGCTCTCGTAGGACAAGGTAAATTGTCCATTAGTTTTTCAAACATTACTCGTGAAAGTGTTTTAGGAGCCTTCATTTCTATTAAATATTGTTCTAGAGGTTCTGATCTTATTCCTATTAAAATCATAACTTTTTCCTTCCTGTTATTTAAAATACATAACCCACATGTTACGTATCAACAAGGTCGGTCGACGCTGCCCTTCTGGACCTGCAGGATCAAAAAGGAAACAGATGAAGAAGGGAGCCCTATGCTCAATGCGGTGACGTGAACGTCGGCAAAAAAGTAAGGAGACATTATCTCGATTCATTAACCGAGAAAATTAATTTTGATTTATAATTATATTTTTGTTCGTAAGTAAGATAAATTTTTATTTCTTAATTAATATGTTTATTGTCAAAAAAAGGAAATCTTGAATTTTAAACTTACTAAAACAGAAGGTTAAAATAGAAAATTATTTGTTTTTTAATTTATTTCAATTTAATACTAATAAGGAATTATATTGTTGATGTATATTTTTTTCCACAGTAATAAACCAATTGTTTAGTTACTATTTGATTTCTATTTGTTGTTCTTTTTTCAAATCAAAAACTTCGGACCAACTGCAAGATGAAGTAGTCATACAATTGCTGAATGTAAAAATAATAATATTCTAATAACTTAACAAACCTATCCAACGAAATTTTGGTAGCAGAGCGTATGCTATCCTCTTTACTTAAAACAGCTAAATTTTAATTTAGTGTGAAGTAGATAGATATTTCCTTCTTTACTATAACCTAATTGTTCCAATATTTTTGCAAAATTATTAAAAAAAACAACACATAATGCCAAATTCAATAGAGATTGAAAATTTTCAAAGTCCAAATGGCAATCAGAACCCATGTTTGCCTTCATCAGGACAACAGAAATCAGAAGCCACAAGGGCCTCATCCCAAGTCTTAGATTTATCAGAAAATACAATTTTCCAATCAATTTTAAAAGAAACACTTGTGAATCTTTTACAAAATTCACCAAGAAAGATAACAAAAGATATTGAAAGTAATGTACACAAAATTGTCAGTGAATATGAAAATGCATTTAAACAACAAAAGTTTTGTTGGATAGGTTTGTTAAGTTATTAGATTATTATTATTTTTACATTCAGCAATTGTATGACTACTTTATCTTGCAGTTGGTCTGAAATTTTGATTTGAAAAAAAGACAAAAAAATAGAAATCAAATAGTAACTAAACAATTAATTTATTACTGTGGAAAAAAATATACATCAACAATATAATTCCTTATTAGTATTAAATTTAAATAAATTTAAAAAAATAATTTTCTTTTTTATAACCTTCTGTTTTAGTAAGTTTAAAATTAAAAGATTTCCTTTTTTTACAATAAACCTTTTAATTAAGAAATAAAAATTTATCTTACTTACGAACTAAAATAGAATTATAAATCAAAATCAATTTTCTCGGTTAATGAACAAAAAAATCCTTTCCTTCCGAACGAATGCTTCGAGAGAATGTCTCCTTATTTTTTTGCCGACGTTCACGGTACCGCATTCAGCATAGGACTCCATTCTTCTGTTGTTTAGTTTTTCTTCTACTGCTACTAATCTCCTTTACTCATCTCTGCCAGAATTCGGAACTCTAAAGCTTCAAATTCCAACTTCTCTTCCCTCTCAATATCAGCTGGTCTACACCAAGGCTGTATTTTTGGAGCTCTACTCCTTTCTATACTTCTAAATGATCGTCCCTTAGTTCTTAATTTCTCCGAATTTCAACTTTATAGTAATAGCACTCTGCTTTGCATTCGATGTCCAAAAGCAACATCTCTATTCTATCTTTCTACTCAACGTGATCTTCAATCTCGACCAGTGGTCAAGAAATAACTGCATTATTTTAAACTTTAAGAAGTCCCAGTCCTTATAAACATCCAATAAACCTATTAGTACAGAGTGCCTATCACCTCCTCATATCAACCCCTCCCCCTATTAATTTTTGTCCTAAAGTTAAAAATCTCGGCGTTACGTTTAACTCCATGATTACATAAAATAATATGTATATATTTCCAATCATATCCCCACCCTTCAAGACTATTCTAAACCTTTATCCTTATCAGAATTTTTATAAGATAAATTATTATTAGTATCTGATATTATATCAGAAGACTGTGGAATTTGCAGCAACGTTCTTCTTCCTCGCTGACTTGTATCTGGTCTATGGCATCGAAATTATTAAAAAAGACATAAATCATCTCATTTTGTTCTCTCTTCCTTTATCCCGTTGACTTGTTAGCTCTCTTTCTACTTTTCTTGCATAATGTAATTTTCTCATTCGATTATAAATAATTAATATTTTAAAGAATTTATTATTTTGTATGTTTTATTAGGTGTATTTTATTTTACAGTATATGTTATTATTACTTGCGTTATCATTGTTTACTATGTAAAACTAATTTATTTCTAATATAAGTGTATGTAAAGGGGATTAAAAGTCTATCCTTACCTTTAAAATAAACAAATAAAAGATGTCAAAGAAAAAAAAAATCCTTCTCAACCTATCACGCATTTTCTTGGGTATTTTATTTCAGGAACTTTTTCCTCACTGAGAACTAGCACTAAGCTAGAAATACAATCTCATCTGTAACAGCGTTGGGTTTACATTTTTCCAGGTATTTATTATTTTGGCCATATAAAATTTAAAATAGGAGAATAATATTCTGAACAAAAAATGTCTAAAGATAAAATAATTGAATTATTGAATTGAACATCCTTTTAGCAGAGTTAATCAAGATGGGAAGGCAAGGTACTGCCAGTCATAGAAATAAACAAGAGTGCAGTGCTCGTATGGACATGTTTTCATGGAAACAGTTACCAACTTCCTATATATTTTGCATGCGTTATAGAACTTTATATGTATTTCCTTAGCTAATAGTTTATTAATGATCGATCAATGAAATGATCATATTTCTTGCTACTAGTAAGTATTTATTAACTCTTGGAAAAAAAAAAATGAGCGAGTTCATCTTGACCACTAAGATATAAAAAATATTTTCCGTTTGTTCTTAACGAAACCGGAGTGTGATGATGAGAAATTGCCTTAAGCAAGTTTCCAGTTAGAGCCTCCGTAAGCAATCAGTGGATAATTGGATGTTGTATTGACCCTGACCCAATTGTGGTACGAAGCTGAGCCGAAGAACACACATTAATTTAAGTACCAGCCTCCATTCTCTGTAGGCGAAGCCCGTTCGTTGACAGGTAGGATTTAAAAATGGGAGTTCTTTTCAAAAACCGTAGCCCACTGAACCGTCCATCCGAACCTTGGCCAGAACGGAACCTTTAAAAATAAAAACACCTTTAGAACATGTTGGTATCTTTACGACAGCAAAAGTGGTTTAATTTTAAAATGTGGCTCGTTGATTATTTAATAATATGTTTTTGTTTTTAAATTAAAAGATTAATGTATTTTTGAGTCCATGGTTGATGATGGGAAATAGCATTTGATATAAACCCCCAACGCTTTCAATATTGTGTTATCCTCAGTGTGCCTGTGGAAAAGGCAAAATGTCAAAACGCTTCTGACAGAAGTTAAAATATCAGCAATATCTTTTTTCGTCGCTTTTACGCTTTTCTTGAAACTTTTGTGTTCGCAATTTATGAACATTATACTGAGGGAACTATTCGATTTGACTCCAATAAATTTGGAACACATGAGAGCTCGACGCCAAGTTGGTGTGTTCCAACTTGTGAAACATCTAACTCGGGCGTCATCCGTTTAATGAAGCAGCTGAACGTTTAACGCGTTAAAGGATTTCTTCTTGTAGTCTGCTAGATTGTTAAATGGTGTTTAGTCGTTTCAGTTCGCCTGTGTTTTTTGTGATCAAATCCGAAATTGCCAGGTTACAGGTTCAATACAGCGGAGATCTTACAAAACTTATGTTAATTAGATACTAATTTACGGGAATGTATGACACTCTCAAACGGGCTACTTTTTTCTAGTTAAACCATAATATTCAGGGCCATTTAGTACAAACTTAGAAGTACTAGATTTTGAAGGAATAACTGGAACTCCATGCCTAACCGTTATTGTGTCCTCTATCCCTCTTCTTAACTGTCCGCAATGCTGCTTCCCTTGCCTCTATTAAATATCTTCTGGTTGTGCACCTTCACTCATTCGAAACAGAGTCTATTTATCTACACTTTAAATTTACTCAGTAATTTTATCTATAAATGTAAATTTTCAGAGTAACACATTTTACTTTTAACTCTTTTACGTTTTATTTTGATGACTCCCAAATATACTTGCCTTTTCACCCTTCCGACCTTCACTCGGCCATTCTCAATATCCAAAAAGACCTAAACTCCATCAATGAATGGGCCCATAAAAATTCCCTAGTCCTCAACCCGTCCGACATGGTTTATTTTTATGTCAAAATGTTAATAATTTTTTTAACGTATGTATTATTTTAAGCTGACGTCCTTTCCCAGGATAAATTCTTTTTACTTCTTCTTCTTATTTTTGAATTTGTGAAAAAGATTTAATTTTAATAATTTGTTGTTTCAATTGTTCTATTTCTATATACAAATGTTAAGTTTGCGTTGTAGCGTTTTCCCAGTTTATTATAAAATATCTGTAGAATCTAGCGAATAAATCTAGGTCTAAGAAAATTCGTTTTCCCGCCATTATCTACAATCTTTTCAAAAATAATATAAAGAAAATTAATTAATTATACCCTTTTATATCAATAAAATGTGTTCAAATTTATTTAATCCTGATTGAAGAAAGAGAAAAACAACTGCTACAATATTATTGTAACGTTTGAAAGTATAACTTATGTTTTATAAAAATGTGTGTTTTTTAAATATATAACTGGAGTAGTTTCGAGAATTTTGACGCACTGCATACTAAGATCTATATATCTCAAAAAACGTCTGATAGCGACAATTTGTCATAACGCCCAACCAAATCAATCGTCTTAATTATGTAGCTATTCGAGTTGAAGGATAAGCTCCAGACGCGGATGGCTGTTTGCTACTGTAATTATCAATGAAGTTGACCACAAGTTCCGTTAATAATATTATCAATTTGAACTCCCAACTTTACTTTCGTTATTTCTACTTAATTCAAGTCAGATTTAACTGATAAAATGAGACGTTTTACAATTTAAATTTTGATTATCATAAACATCACTTAAAAACAGGGCGTGGTGAAATTTGTTGGACTAATTGACTTAAGTCTGTTCTATTTCCCGTCATTGCTAAGTTTAATTTAAAATGGACCAACATGTCTACAAAAATATCATTATTTAGGAAATTGTAATGTTTGAAAGTAGAACTTATGCGCCTAAAAGGACTGTTTAACTTTTGATTATAGGTTGAGTGGTTTTTAAGAAAACCAGCGGCGATTGGAAGTTGACTTATGCTCTTCATTAAACTATATGTACAATAGTAAAAAAGGAGCGATAGGGATAAGGTATGTATGTGGCAAGAAAACATAAAATACTGCTAATTAATAGATAAAATAATTAACATACGATTTCTTTTCTGTGCATTACCTGGCCACAGCGGTGAGCTAGCTGTAGACAAAAAAAAATGTATTAGAAATTTTACAATTTTTTATTATAAGTATAATATATAAAATTAACATGTATATTTTTTTAATAATATAATTTTAAAAAATGCATTGAAGTTAAATTGAATCATTTATCTTAGTTTCATGGCCATTACCGTGCCAAAGAGGCACCAGATTTCACTTACAGTTTAACTTAAATAGACTCTTAAATGGTTTTCCCTTCATTACGCCGTGCCTAACGATGAAACAATGAACCTGGAGGTGTCATTATAAACTCCTTTTGCACTAAACACATTTAATGACCCATAGGGCAATATTTTGAGGGGAACAAAACAGGTGGTTAGCACGTTTCTTCCCTCACAGTTTCAACTCTACCAAGACTAGACTTATTATTAAGACTTGGCCTTCAAATCAAGCTTTCACTGTGTTGACAACTGATTTATTCAGGCATTAAGTCCGCCTAAATGTAAATTCGGTGGAGAAAATCTGAAAGGAAAATGGCGGTTTTATGAAGGTTTTTTTCTACTGAACCAAAACCAATACGGAAAACATTGATATAAAGTGTGTGGTGTTCAGTGAGATAATTTAATTTTGTTAATTAACGTTTTCTTTGTCGTGCCAACGTTTCAATTTTTATTGGGAATTAATTCAAATGAAATTACAAAGAAAACTAACATTTTGAGCACTGAAGAATATCTCAATGAAGATCGAAACGTTGGCAGGATAAAAAAATGTTTTTCTAAAACCTAGTTACACCAGACCGCATCACACGATCTCCAAATAATCATTGATTCTTGGCCATAACAGACTGCGGTGAGGTTTCCTTTAACAATATGGATTCCAGTTCGTAGTGTAAATCCCAGCCCAGATCATTACACCACCTCCTCCAAATTGCACTGAAGAGAGCTCGCTGGGACATTGTAAGCATTCCCTGTTCTTGTTAAACTTTCCGGTGCCCTGCTATACATACAAAAAGCTACATATCGTAAAGTACAAAACGGTATTTCAATTGGTGTCCTCTATGCGCTCGCTTCACCATATCCTCCTGATTTGTTGGTGGCGGGCTGGTGCAGCATGACGCTTCAAAGCGGCATACGACGTGAGGCCCACTTCCCACAAACGATTACGAATTATGAGAAACATCAACTGCCTCTTTGATATCCAAGTTATGGAGTAACCAAACGCCCCTCAGACCAACACGTCAGCAAAGTCTGGCGGGTCCAGACGGCAGCCGATTATGTCAATTTCTTTAAAATATGCAAACTCTAATCCCCAAATATCCTTGCTTTCTGCCCGTCACTCTGTCGGTTTAAAATTAAACAGTGTAAAGTTTTGACAATAAAGTTTCTTCTTTAAAAAAAATCGTCGAGCGATTATTTACTTTCATATGCTGATTAAAGAGTGTTTGTTTACAAAATGAATACTCTTCAAGCTTACTATTATTAACTAAATTACAAATGAGGATAAACATTTGTTTGTTTTGGTATGTATTTTCTGTTTTATCTTTCTGTTCTATAATTTCTCTGCTTTACACAACTAACAAGATTATATCAGTTAATTTAATTAAAGTAAATAGAATATGAATAAATTACAGTTAAGCAGTCAAAACTTCTCTCAGGCTAGAAATAAATGGTTCATTTGTTAGAATTAGTGTTTGAAGGTTAACAGAAGCTAAGTGTGTGTGAGTGTGTGTGTGAGAGAGAGTGAGAGAGGGAGAGAGTTTAATAATTTAAAGAAAAAATAAAACAATTACTGTAGTGCCAGAATGTGGCGATACCGTTCTTGCGCCCTCACTGCCCTAACATGTCGCGAGACCACTTTACTCTCCTGAGAGGATTATAGGGAATAGTACGGGATGAATAAGGATTGGATTGTAATGAAAGGGATTTGTAGAATTTTTTGAACCGAGATTTTATGATTTATTTCACAAAAGAAATGTTATGGTCATTTACAGTGTAGACAAACACTTTGAGCCCTGAAGATGATCTCAATAAAAGATCGAAACGTTGGCACGATAAAGAAAATGGTTTTCTGCTACCTACATCACACCAGACCGCATCTCACGAGATCTGAATAGTTATGGTCGTTATAGATGATATAACTAGATACATAGAACGGGGCTTTAGTATCTTGCGGAGGATTTTGGATTGAGAAATCTACATACGAAGGTAGTTAAAATATTTGCTTGAACAGCCCATGGTAGTGGATGTGGTTAACTAAAGGAAGTTATAACGTAAGTATTGTCACCCCTTGGACGACACGCATTGGCGAGTAATGCTAATCAGGGATTGAAATACCTTCAGAGGTTTGCCGCGCCTGAGGCTCCTCCCCTCGACGTCACAGAGGCCGGACTGAAGAGTAGTACGGATTTAATAGGAGAGCAGGTGTGTACTTGACGTTGGTGCGAAAGGACAGATCAGGATAACGCTCAAGCAAATTTCATTAAGTTTTATCTCTTTTTATAAAATATATGTTCTTATTATTTGGTGCTATTCATCTCTTGTGGTTTGATTTAAGTAATCCTTTCTCCCTTTCATAGAGAAACGGGATCTCTGGTGTTGGGTCATAACAGTATGTACATTGGTGGCATTATTTCACGGAGAGTAAAGGCTTACCAATATTTATCTATATCGCTTCTTTTTCAGTTCTGTAGGGGCGATCCGAGATCTTCATTGATTTTTAACTTTAAGAATTATCCAATTTGTTCATTGTTTCTTTTTAACGATGCTTGGCTTATGGTTATGTGTTTATTTATAAATAATCAAGATCTAGATGTGATTAAACTTTGTCTAAATATTGGATGTTTACGCCAAAGTAATTAGAGTAAATATTTTGTTTCCGTTACCGGTACTCTTCGCCGTTTCCGGCGCCTACATAATTAATTCCTCTCCGGGCTCAGATAAAAATATTTTAAAATATCAATTTCAATTTAAACGGCTATTAGAGGTAAGGTTTGCTGTCAACCCTCAGGAATTAAATAATTGACTGCTAGGTAGGTTGTAGCCTATATCGCTGTTCTGTATCTTTTTCGCTTTTAACAATTACATTCTAATAAAAACGATTGTTTTTAAAGAGCGATAACTTCTTGCAGAAAATTTTCTAGCCGAAAAGATAATTACCGCTTGGCTTCCCGTAATAAGAACGTTTATTCTTTTATATAAACCAGGCCAATTTTTAAAAACAATGATTTCGTTTGTTTAGCCAACAAAGATCGAAGCTCTGTTTTTATTTTATTTCAATTTTAGACAGACTTGTTTATTCTTTTATCATGTCGAAGGTCATTCAACTAATATCAGCTTGATCTTGAGCTTGATTTCTAAATGGCCATTAAGAAGAGCAACAAGCAACACACATTCGGGGTAAGTTCAGAAACTTTATACTCCCGGATTTGGACACGCTTGAGGTGTACAGAATACATTTGATGCAGCCAACGATCAAACAATCGAGTCGAATACATCCGTGCTACTACTCAAGCTAACATCAGTTTCATGGATGTTTTTTATGCTATTGAGGCGACTCACTCTAAACTCTCTAAACTAAAAAAGAATGAAGAGGTTTGCGACTTGTTACCACTACTGTACCTCCTGTTTCCAATGTTTCTCGTTGGTCGAATTGAAGTTTGGCCAAAATTATTTGCGCTCTGTCTAAAGTATCTAAAATCATCCTTGATTGAAGAAGCCGTTTCGGTCATTTCAGGATTTAAGATGTCACAATCTACGAGTCTAAAGAGCCTTAGTCGATCGCTATCAAGACAGCCGTAGATTAGCCGTCATGTACTTAAACATGACTACAAATTTCAAACCCCTCCCTTCGTCTTCCTTTTCCGACTTAAAATCATTCATGACCAACCCATACCTGGCTACCGTTCAGCCATCCCTACCTGGTTAGGATGGAGAGTTATCGGTCCTGTCGATGTTCCATTGGCGAACTCGTCAGTAGAGATATTGCTCACTACTGCCAATTTGTCCAATGAAAAAGAGAAAAAAAAGGATTTTATATTATTATTTTCATTATTTGTTTCCCGACCACACCAGCGCGCGCCTTATTTAGCTTAAATTAAATTCTATTATTTTCTCTTTAAATGATACAAATGCAAATGATTAAATGATAAAAAAGAGAAAGAGAGAAAAATCGGATTAGGGGTGAGTAGTTCTTAGGACTTATAAAGGGTACGTTATCACAAGGAAGGTGCAACCGTCCGGTCCCACGCACCCCTAATTTCCTTTCTACCTGCACACTTTCTTCTTTTTAGAGTCCACCCAGCGTACTAGAAGCTTAATCCTCCCTAACCTATTAAAAACCCTTAAGAAATTAGTTCATTTATAAAGGGCGTCTTATTTAAAAACCTACACAGTTTTCGTCTTGGCTTTTCCACATAATTCGCTCTCCTAAAATTCTCGACTATCGAACAGGCTACAGTCCGTAAAATTCTTCCTATGCAGTGTTCTCAGTTGGTTTCTATCTTTTCTTTCAGATTGTTCCCAAGTAGTACCCATCCTAAATAAACCCCTGTTCGCCCCCCCCCCCCATAAACCCATCACTTCTGGAGTCTCTCAAGCGTCAAGTATATATCCTTATCTTTTTTGATGTTACATTAACGGCTTTGAATGTTGAACTCATCATCGTACTTAGACTACTCCCAAATTTTCCTTTAGTTTCAATTTTCCCCTTGCAATCATACAAGCTGCAATTGTAAAAGTAAAAGAGGTCTTAAATTCAATTAATTTCTGGCCCACTAAAAATTGTCTTAGATGTAACGTTGAAAAGTCTCAGGCCATTGTGTTTGGGTCTTGATCTCTCCTCCAGTTCTTAAATTTTATCCCTCCGTTTTCGATTAACGATCCTCTTATTACCACAGTCAAGAACCTCGGAATTGTACTTGACCAGACCTTATCTTGTAACCTCCATATTGCCGAAATCTCCCAGAACTGTTTTTCCACTTTCAATCAGCTCCATCCTGTCAGTCACCTTATTCCCTCATTAATACCCGTAAACTCCTGAGTTACTCTCTCATTCTCCCACACTTTGACTACGGATGTATGGTGAATGGGAGACTCACTGAGAATATTTTCAGCTTTCAAGGAGATTCCACGTAACTGAAATATACTATAGTTTGAATGGCTATACCCTTCCCACAGCAGGCTATACTTCCATGGCCCTTCCATTACCAAAGAATATCTTCCCACTCCCATCCTTTTATATATAACATTATAACTTTTAGCCCTTCGGTACGAAACCGACAGACTCACTATTGCTTTTGCGACCTATATCCACCTAAACACAGAATTACTGCTTTCAGTCGTTCCTTCCTTACTCGTTCATCTGGACTCTGGACTCCCCCGACTCTCTCAATCCGCCAAACCCCATCTATATCACCCGTTTATTTGATTACGTTTTGCCATTGTAACTTAGCACCAGTTGTCCTAATTAAAACATTATTATTAAAACGTCTGTATTGTTAAATATAATTTCCTCTTTTAATTTTATACATTACATCTTTAAAGTTAAAATGTACATATTTTGTAATAGTAATTGTTCTTCTGTATTCCTACTGTGCATGAGTGTACGAGATACGGACTCCAATATCTAGCTTTGCTATTGAAGAGGGCTTTAAGCCCCAGAAGGAAGTTTATTTTTGGCAGAAATCGAAGGATTAGAGCTGTTATAAGGTCTTATCCCAGATTATTTCTTTTTGAAGATGCTTTGTTTATATCTATGTATTTATTTATTATTAATCTATGTCAAGATGTGATCAAACTATGTTAAAACTATTGGAAATTGTTTTATTTTTTTATTTTAATTACAAATTTCCATTTTTTTTAACTGATACATGATGATTGTCTGGAAAAAAAGCAAGTAGGAAAAATTTCATTGGTGTTTATTTATCCCATTTATTTGAAATCCCTTAGATGTACAAATTCGATTAAGCTAAAGCGTTTGTCCGCCAGTATGGGGCCCCTCAGGTACGGCGGGGTGGCGGAAAGGGTAAAAAAATTATGCCAGATTTAAAATTTAAAAAAAATTCAATGCCGATAATCGAGGACGTATTTATATTATTCGGTATTTCGAATTTATATTAATATATTATCGGCTTATATTTTTAATCATATATCTAAAATGAATTGAACTGAAAGCACCCCTGTCTGTTTCTAAATTACAGTTCCGGTGGCTCTGTTGAAGGCTAATGGAGGGCGGGCATCGTATTTTTTTCTTATACCAATCACACCGTATCCTGGGAGCTGGCCATCTCCTCCATCACGTTCTATTAGGTCAATTTTTTCATTGTTCTTACCACCTTCCTTTTACCACCGGCCACCATCGATGGATGGCGAGCCATCCACTTGGCTGTATATTAATGTTAGCTTGATTGAAAAGATTTTCCAGTGACTGGGTTCATTCAAATTCATTTTCCTATTATTAAAACAATATGTTAAGAATATTAATAATAAATTATTTTAGGTTTGATATTTATTTATGTCAATGAACAAATAAATTGAGGAAAAACCGCTTAAAAAAAGTAAATGGTTTCTGAATTTGAAGCAACAACCTTTTAATAAAATGGGATTTTATGAATGATTTTAAAGTTGATTTGTATTAAAATAATATTAGTAAAAAGAGTAATATTTTCAACTCGTATAAATCTGGGAAGATTTTAAAGGAGAAACCACTTTAGTATAAAATTTTCCTCCGAGTCTATTCCATTTGTTAAAGCTGTGATCATTATGGGTGCGCAAAATTTACTCGCAGATCGGTGGAGAAAGGGATTTTCTTTAATTTAATGGGACTATCTCTACAGCCTTACTTTAGTCTTTCCCTCATTAAAACAAGGCTGTGTGATTTTCAGAAATTGAAATAATTTAATCAAGCAAAAGTGGTGAATACATTTTAAGAACTGTTCGCCATTGGAAAAAATGCCCAAGATTTTCTATTTTTGAACATGGTTCATATCAAAGTTTATTATTAAAACTTTTGTAAACTTTTACAATTAGAATTGATCTTATGACATTTTCCATCACCTCTACAAAAAGAAATGCGCAAATCGAATTCGCCTCATAATTTAACTAATTAAGGTATTACTTCCATAGTAACATGAAAACCTGAAACTTTGAATAATGTACGGAACAATCTTCAAACTTTTGTCAATTCCTTAATAATATAAAGTTTTGAGCGTTATTTGGCACTCAAACGCCATCGGTGGTGTAAAGATCTTTTACACTTAAACAACCTTCAATTTTGGGTCATACTTGATTCGGTTAAAAGTTGGTATTGCTGTCGAATATTTGAACATGGAGCTTTGGAGAACATCTTCATCACGTACCCTGTCCTTTTTTTAACAGCATATTCTGGGATTATGGGTATACAAATATTTTTCGTTTTTTATAATGTCACACTGAGTTTGATAGTTCATTGTTTTTCTGTGGAATGTGCTCATTTTTATTCTATTTCTACCTCTAATCTCAGATATGGAGTTATTATTAAGGCAGTCATCCTGAAATGACCACTTTCCGATGAGCATGGGATGAGCTTTTCCATTTCCACTCTCCGCAAACACAAAGATAGAGACAGGGCAATCTTTTTGAAAACGGTTAAGCGATAATTGAAATATTATTTATTGCCATTTAGTTTCTCTATCCCTTTTAATTTCATCCATATTGCGGAAATTCATTTTGGTGTAAGATTTTGGTTCGGCCTCTGGGGCTGGTCGCTTTCTGCAATTACTTTCACCAAAAAATATTTTATTCCTTGTATTTGATCGCTTTACACTTTGAAAATTAAAATTTATAAGTGGAGCAGAGGTAATATCCATTTTGGAAGATATTTTTGTACCATCTTTAATTGGGTCAGGATGATCGGGGGGGGGGGGTTAAACCCATACAGCTAAGAGACGTTACAGAAAGTAAAGACAACTGATGTGAAAAAACATTGCGTTACTTAAAGTAAAAATTGATATTGAAATAAAGAAAAGTTTAAATTAGGGAATAAAATATTTTTCAACAACTCTTGTATACTTCTCACTTTTATCGGCACTAATCCTCTAGAGTCTCGTCAACAGGTCTTACACTCTACAAAAGTAAGGCTTTTTTTGTAATTCGCTCGAATGGAGCATCCATGAGAGTATTTAAGCCGAACGTTTTGCATAAAAATGGACTGGATTACCCGCAGGAGGATTTAAAACAGTTGTGAAACCTGGAGAAGTGAGAGTTCTATTATTACCACGACACTTTTTCCTCCTAAATTTTTCCACCGTTTGCCAATAATTTCTAGAGTTCTGACCGAGAGAGTTATAAATGTACCGCAGCTTCTACATTAATGAGACCACTGATTTCAAAAGCTCATTTTTGTAGCGCTGTCCAAACGTTTCTTGGCCTCTAGTCGGGTCGAGCATTATGGTAGAGGTAATGAAGTTTTTTGCACCCTGTTTTTATTGTCTTATGGGGAACTTTTTTTAGTTGGCATATATTCTTTAAACACTTAAACACTTTCCTAACAATATTATTTGATGACTTATGATCTTAAGGGTTCTGTTAAATTGTAGATATAAACTGTTTCGCTGATTGATAGTACTCAAAGTACAGATCGTCCGGAGTCCAATTCAGCATATCTCGAATTACGGCTGTAAGGAAAGTGCCAAGTGAAAATAATTCATCACGCACCTTTTCGCGCAGGCTGACCCCCACTCGTAACACCCACTTCGAAAACTGTGTTAATCTGTGGATAAGGCGATAAGGTAACCCAGGTCCCTGCAGGCTCTTTAACGATCGTGATTCAATTATCTCATGCCCAAAAATAATTTGAATTGCATCTTTTTACCTTCATGTATGTGAAATGTATTATTTATTGGAACGAATGTATTCATTTGAGTGTATGAGGGATTGTCTCTCATCACCCTGACGAATATCTGAATTCTGTGGTAGTGTGAATTAATGTTTGAATGTAATTTACTACTGCGAATGGTAGGGATTCCGTTGGGTTGTAATTCCGAATTAGGAGGAGGAATATCTCTGGGGTACGAACGATGTCTGGTTTGTGAATGTAATCTATTAGCGCGAATGTGGGGGGGGGCTTATTCCCAATTACCCCAAAGAATATCGTGTACTCTCGGGTAGAGTGAGTGCTAACCGTCTATGTTGTTTCGTGTATATGTTTGTTCTTTGTAGCAATTCACGAGGCTCTGAGATACAGACTCCTTTCAATACGATAAAGAAAATAGACAATTGGCTATCGTTATATTGTATAATATCATAAGCGGGATCATTAATCATGAAAAGAAACCAGAAGGAATAAAACGAGGAAAAGACAGAAAAATAAAGGGGAACTGTTTGCTGGCTCTTAAAAAATTATATTCCTTTAACTTTAACATTTTACCCTCCAAATACCTCGGAATACTTTTATTAAAATGGCCGTCTCTATCTTGATGACGCTACCGATCTACATCGTTGTAGCTACAAAACATTCGTTTTCACATCATGCAAAAATTGTATCAAATTCCACATAGGTCTGAAAAAATGCAAAATATCCACCTGTATTTACACATATTTTTTCATAGGTTTTAACAAATCATTATTTCTTTTTCTGTTGATCCTTATAGTAAATTTTCTTCTCTGTTTAACTTTAAATTTACACTTTTTTCTGTGTTCCCTCATATAGGAGATTGTTATAGCCTTACTTCTCCGCTCCTTTAAATGTGTTTTTTTAAAGGTTTTAATTTTTATTACATATAGAGTTCCTTTTATTTATTTTTAAAAAATGTTTGTATATATTATTTATTAGCAGTAGGAAATTTAAACTGCATTCTAAATAAAATAGGCTTTTATTTCGTTTTAGTGTTTATTCTATTTTTATTTTCTTATTAATAAATTCGATTATGTCATGCATTGTTTTAAATGGTAGACCACATAGTAACAAATATTCTTAAATTAAATAGTTTCTTTTGAGGGAGACGTTTTCCAAGAGGGTGAAAAAACGAGTTTTCTTCTTTCTTTCGAAATGTATAATATTTCTAGATATTGTAAATTAAAACTGGCCGGAACTGAGAATTTTTTGAAGGATATATATTTACGGAATACCTTTTTTCAGTTATTTTATTAACAGCACACGGCATATCCTGGTTTGCCATATCTAAAACGTCTTTGAATATCCAATATGAAATGTCAGGATCCATACCCTAGATTAAAAGGGGACATTGAAGCTCTAAATTAATTATTCATTTAACGCACTACAACCAAAGCAGGTAACGTTTGATTGATTATTCCATAAAATCGCATTAAGAGCCTTGTCTGAAGGCCTCAAAGAGATACGTAGTTAGATTCGCCGATGGCAGAAAAAAATTCCATAGATTCAGGTCAAGCTTTTAACATTTTAACGAATAAGTTTTAACTTCCATGAAATTTTTTACAATTAATCAAGCAACAGTTTGGAACTTGGTTATTTCACGTCAATAATTGGTGTATTAAACGTTACATACACAAGTATTAAAGATCAATTAATGAATCACAAACTTGAAAAAATTATCAAAATTTGTTGTTTTTATTTATCAAAAACATAAAAAACCGAACGTAGTGATAATATTTCTTTATTTTGTTAATAGGATTATGTATTTTCTCTTCACAGGCCGCTGCTCGGATCCAAGCCGGTTTGGTAAGCATTCACCCAATTCCCTTCCTTATGAATCGACAGCCATTGGTACGAATTAAACTCGGCTTAATCAATTAAATTATTCGCTTATCATTTATAGAGCGTAATGACGTTAAACGAATTAAGCCTAAAACAAGGTGGCACAAAAACCTTTTTTTTGATGGGCGGATTTTTGTAATTTTCTAATCCATCTGTTCTATCAAGTAGAAATCCATGTAAAAAATAAAAGAGGAGAAAAGTCCAAGAAAAAGACGTGAGTACAAACAAATAAAAAATTCCGTTTCTCGAATATCACACGAACCTAACGTTTCAATTGCATAATTTCTCCATGAGTAGGTCATTGTTAAGAGTCAGCTGTGTGACGCACTACCGTAAAAGATGATAGAAAATTTATGATTATCCGTGTCCAAGGGCATGGTCATCTTTCCTCTCCTCGTCCATGACATCCAACGTTTATCTAAAAGTTAGGTTCTTTTGTATAGCAGGAATTACTCTAGTCTACATTTAGTTTAATGACAAAAGACAAAGTATAATGTAGGTGTAAAATGGTAAATTTATTAAAATTTTTTGGCACAACCGATAATAATTTATTAAGAATTTACTAACTAATAACTATTAAGGGCAGTAACTGTGCTGAACTGAGTGACGCTGGTGGCTTAACTGAGACAGTTTATTCTCGCTGGTTTATACATGATTGAAAAAATTAGCTGCGTCAATGGGCCGGGTCGACCGAGAAGCTCTCGTGTATCAAGATCACTGTCGATGAAGGGCTCTCGGGGGATCTGACTCGTAGAAGAAGGGCCATCATCACCCGTTTAAGAATAGGCCATGCAAGGTTGACACACGAACACTTACTTTGGTACCAAAGCTGGGTTTGTGGCCGGCGTGCAGGGAAAGGTTGGCCGATGTGTTCCACGTAAAACGAAGGGTACTATTCCTAGGCTCCATGCAGAAAGCGCGCAGGAATGCCACCCGATTTGGGTATTGTGCTTGAGCACGGCAACGAATATTTTGGTCCCCTGTTCCGATTATAGTAGGAAACGGGGTTGTTCTATTGTATATATTAACAATAGTTGTGTATACCTAATTTGTGTTGAGAGCGAATGACTTTATTAGAGTGAAATTGTGATATTAAAGGGTGGCGGAATATTGAGTACCAGATCTACCTCAGTTATGCTAGTTGTATAACATATGTAATTTGTTAAGGAATGTCGAGTTTACTCCGCCGCCTTAATTGAACGAATCGTATGTAAATAGGAGTGAATGTATTTACGAATGAATGTGAGTACAAATGAGTTCGGAAATGCGTGGGGTGCTGAATTTGACCTAGGTGACCAACCTAGGAGGCTGGACGGAGGTCTGCCCCCAGAATACTAACACCCGGGGTGGGAGATTTTCGAGCCTACCGGCAAATTAGTGTAAGGGGCAAAAGCTGGAATTGCCAAGGGGCTACGAGAAGTCAATAAGCTCAACTCGGTACATGCTTGTGTATATGTGTGGAGTTGATCCTGTACAAATCCAAATGATAATCTAAATCTATTTACCTGCCATTTCTTGTATCCCATAAGGAACTGTTTTAGGCCCAATCTTTTTCACAATTTATATCAAAAGAGTGCTTAAACTTGAAACAAAATGACTTAATCCACCAAATGACATAAAATCATAACCCCCCCGTCATGATTTATTAAAAAACTTGAATTACATAAATCACTCAAATTCCAAATGGCGAAATGACTGGTAGAGAACACCTAACAATTTTAACAAATTCTAATTATAGCGAAAGTATGATCAATTTTACTTTTTACAAGTGCCAATGTGTAATCGTTACTATAGATTAAATTTTTAAATCTGATAACGTTTTGTATTTTAATGCCCTCGTGGAGGAACGAGTAAACTAATGTAGGCGGCTAGTAATAGTCAACCTGCGGTCGAAATACGTTCAACGAGGAAACGGAAATCCATTTGCATAATGAAATCCTCTATCGGGCTGTAATAGTGGTGGAGAAGCTCAGGCTTAACAAAGTTACCCATGGAAAACCGCGAATGTGCCGTACCTGGAACAACCACTTTGTTCAATTTAGCTTTCAACTACAGAAAGTTAGACATTTCGAATTGGGAGCACTTTCAAGAGGGCAATGTTTCTGTTGATTACAATATAAAGTGACGGAAAAAAAATTTCTGAATCCTCTTTTTTTGATATGAGAATAACTGTACTGTTTTGACAGGAGTTGGAAAGGAGAATCGAAATCACAATATAGCTTCAGCTCAGTATGAAACTTTGAACACGAAAATTCCCACATGTTGCGAGGAAAAATGAATTTTGTGTAGTAACAAATCATGAGGAAAAACAAGCTACAGCTACATCATGACATGATTTTCTGTACTATGAATATTAAAATTAATAGACAGTTAAGAAAAAAAAAGTTAAGAAACATAAAGTGTATTGATGCGAATACACTACTATTTGATGTTGAGCAAACGGACTAGAAGAAAGTTTATGATAAGACTAAATTGGATAATAAAATCAACTGACGCAATGATTTAATAAATGATCTTTACTATAAACATTCCCCAGAAAAAATGTTTTCAAGAAAAAAAAAAGATAGACTTGAAAAAGAAAGAGAAAGAGAGTTTTTTCAAAACCCTTTGTCAGCTGCGAAAAATCCAAATTGATGTTCCACCTGAATTAAAATTATAAATTATAAAATTTATGATGTTCCCAATTTTTGATTATGCTTACCTATGCTATTCTGATATTAGAGAAAAAAAGAAAGAGACTTGGATTAACAAAGAAATTGAGGATTTAATGAACTATATGGATAGACTGCATAAAACATTCAAAAAACCGAAAAGCAAGGATGATAATACAAAATATAAGAAAATAGATTATGAGGTAAAACACTGCACACAATAAATATCTCAGAGATGTATTTGATCAGAAACAATACCCTAGCGACTGTGGTAAAATATTAAATAATAATGATATTATTACAAGTATAAAAAAATCATCAAACATCTCACTTAATTAATTGAACAAACACTTCACTGGAGCAAATACGACATCGGTGGGGATTGTTTTAAGAAATATGTTCAATTTGGAAGAGAATCGAATCTTGCAGAATTTAATATAACGAAAATCAAAATAGATGAAGTGGTAGATTATGGAAAGTATTAACCAAAACGGTTGATGTTGACAAAGTGGCCATAAAATTTTTATAGTTACTTAAAGATATTGCTCCAATTTTGTTACATATATTTTATTTTTCTATTAGTAGTAATACCTATTCAGAAGTTTGAAAAACACAAAAAACTATTAAAATTAATGTTCTATGTGTCATGGCAAAAGTATTTGAAAAAAAAAATTTAGACAATTACAACAGCATATTACTAGAAATAATATCCTTAGTGAATATCAATCTGGATTTTCATTGGATAGATGCACAGAGGCTGCTGTAAAGGTTATAGATGATTTGAGAAAAAATATAGAGAGCCTTCGGCTCTGTGAAGCACAGTCTATTATTGGCAATCCTTAAGACGTTACATTTCTCTGATGGTGGGATTTAATGGTTTTCAACATACGTGATAAAGAGATATCAATGTGTTAAAGATGTCGATGGAAAAGTTTCAGACTGTACAAGGTTATTATCTGGAGTTTCTCGAGGAAGTAATTTATCAGCATTGCTGTTCATTTCATTCATCAACCAAGTTGTCATAAAAATGTCAAGAGCAAGATATCCGCGGTCGATCTTCAAACATATTATTCAGGTAACAAAGAAAACATCTAATGATTGAAAAGATGCATAGTGATTTAAACGGCCTAAACAGATGGCGTGAATAACAATAAACTATGACAAATGTCAAGCAATGCTGACAGGGCATAGAAGAAATTTGAACTGTACAAATGTCAAAAATTCAAATATCCTAATAAATAGCCACAAAATATTGTTGTAAAAATCGTTAAAGAATCTTGGTGTCACAATTTATGAAACTTTGTCTTGGTCGGGACAAACCGTCGACATTTGTCAAAAAACTTTCAAAACCCTTTGTCAGCTGCAAAAAATCCAAATTGATGTTCCACCTGAATTAAAATTATAAATTATAAAATTTATGATGTTCCCAATTTTTGATTATGCTTACCTATGCTATTCTGATATAAGTAAAAAACATATAAAAAGATAAAAACAACTACGAAGTTCACAAAATGCTGGTATAAGATATGTTTATAAAATCATGTCACACCAGCTTATACAAGAACAAAAATTTTTAAAACCAAAGAAAGAAGAGAACTATCGCTCTTGATGTTTTTAATAAAACTATAAAAAAGATTAAAAAAACCCTCATATCTCATTAATAACTTTAAATTGCATAAGTCTATCCATGATAAAAAATACTAGATTTGATAAACATCAATTTATATTGCCTAAATTTATACTACCCACTGTATTGGATCTTTGCTAGTAAAAGCAATCAACAATTATAATGTATAATAATAATTAGCTGTACAATTTACTCTCTGTCGTACGTAAAAACGAAATCTGTATTAAAAGAAGAGTTACTGATAAAATACCATAATAGATAAAAATGTAACTACAATATATATATATATATATATATATATATATATTACACCATTTTATTATTATAGTAATAGAACTGGTATAAATTATGTATCATTGGGTTAAGATTATTTATTACTAATTTGCTATTTATTATACTGTTTATAGACATAATATTTATTTGTTAATATCACAATTAATTACGGTTTTTAGTTGAGATGAAAAAAAAGTTAATGGCACGAGAGGGATTCGAACCCACGACCTTCGGCTAGATACGCCGCTGCTCCAAGTCGAGGGTCGGGTCAGTTGATGTCCGAGAGGATCGAGGTCACGATCGCTCAGGTAGTAGAGCAGCGGCGTATCTAGCCGAAGGTCGTGGGTTCGAATCCCTC
>CM077100.1:31928163-31958305 GCA_039619505.1 Cimex hemipterus | reverse complement strand
TCTACAATATATATATATATATATATATATATATATATATATATATATATACTTTTTCCTCTTTTCTTATTCTTTTTTAATTTTTTTTCTTACGTAAAGAAGTATTAACGACAGAAGCAGTAAAGATCCTCCCGATTAAGATTTACGGTCGTGTGTAAATCTGGATATAAATGGGTCGGTGTACAATTTGAACGTTGGCAAATATTAACTTAAACGTTCAGTACAATGAGGTAGCGGCCACGAGTGCACAAGGAAACAATAATTAGAAAGCTTTAGATTTTCCAAAGAAACGGTTCGAAACTCTTACGAATTTATAACATATAACGATAAAATTTGAAAATACTCGCGTAACAAAAAGAAGGGAGAAAAAGAAGAGAAGTGTCAGATTGGATCGAGTTTTGCAAGGGAAAATTTGGAATCAGACAGTGGATCGAACAAAGAAATCCAATGTTAAAAAGTAGCCAAAAGAAGAAAGCAAGAACCACAAATATTTGCCTCCTCCCACAAAAAATCTTTTGTTTTTGTTTTGTTTTATGCGTTTATGTATAGTAGTGGAGTTAAAATATGTTATTATTTTCATTGTAAAATTAGAATAGACACTAAGCCATCTCGATTTAATTTTTAAAGGAACATTTTTATGTTACGTTTTTCTAATAGTATTATGGGCAAGTTTTAAATTTTATTTTATACTTTTAATAAATTGCTAGTTTTTCCAAAAGAGCAGTCAATATCATTTGACCGCCAGTTCTTTCAATTTTAAACCTATTTCTACATTGAGGGATAATTAACGCCCTAAACGAAATAAGTATAAAGTGTCAATGTTCCATTTCTGATCTTGGTAGAGTAGTTTAGACAAAATGTGTATTAAGGAAAAAATATGTATATGTAATTTTGATCATTTGATCTTACATTATAGATTGTCAATAATAATCACGTCTAATTAGGTGGACGTTCAAATCTGATTTTTTACGAATGAAATACAATAGAAAATTGTTTGTTTCAGATCGTTAATTATTGCAACTAAATTTTTAGGTGAATCTATTAAATTTCGGTGCGTATTTCCTTAATAAATTTATTCAAATTTTCAATGTGCGAACTGATTTCAGTATTCACAGTATTTGCTTCTGATTTATTTTTAGCTGAGGAGTACAAGTAATTCGATCGTTTTACATTAAGAGTACGTCTTATTGTAGTTGGACCTTGGACAGGTTAGAGACAACTAACAGACTTGGAGTTATTCGTGATAACTTGGTGGGTGTAAGTTTGTATAAGATATTGAACTCTTATCTGAAAGAGAGCGATATGACCGTCTTGATTTTGGAGGTCTTCTTCATATTGGAGCGAGTTAAATCTGTTGGAATTGCAAGTAGCAGAATATAAAGTGATTGCCCGGGTTTTCTACTTTTTGTCTTCCCATAATTTTGTGCTCATGAACTTCGATCATTAGGCTTATGATTACCAGAACATGAGCAATGTTGACTTTGGAGCAGTTGTCGTCGGAATTACAAGTACTGCAAGTTACACATTTTTGACCGCCTCTCTAACCTAAAAACCTACCGGGTTTGTTGGCTGAAATGAAATTTGTGGTAAGAAAATAAAAACTATAGTCAGGGGAGGGGAATTATGTAATTCGATTTTTATTTCAATCTCGTGTTATTTATAGATTATACTTAAACATGTGATTTTTCTTGATTAGATCCAATATATTCTCCTTCGCCTACATGGCCCCATAAAGTCAAATTGGGAAAATTTACATCCCCTATCCTTACCCATCCAATTTACTCGCTTGGTAAGCAAGGCTTCGGATAAAAGGGCAACATTTGTATTTAGTGTGTTTTAAACACCTGTTCTAAATTACGTTTTTGAGGAAAAGAGATCGAACGTTCCACTGAAAGAATTTCAGATTTAGGTTACTTGATGAGACAGAACTAATATAAACACCACGAGTATAAAAAAAATGAAACAGGTGTTTTTGTACACTACCTCATTCTTGACCTCTCCACACGACGTCAACAAATTAGTTTGTATTGATTATGAACTGTAACAGTGTGAAAAGCGCGGATTTACTCGGATCCAGTGCGGCCCAGATAGTGGATGACCACACTGCGCGGATAAACTATCACACGCAACAAGCGAATTTGCCTGGTAAAACTAAAACCAAGCATAAAAGTGAACCGTGGAGGTTGTTCAAGCCCAGGCACTCAAGTTCGTCGTTCTATGATTTTTTAACAACGTAAATACTTTAGAATAATGAAAGAATTTATGACAAAATTAAAAGTTTATCAGTTTGGCCAATAAAAATACGTTTGTAATAATATTTTACCCAGAACAACATTTTAATCAAGCCGGGTCAGATTTGAAATCAGTAGTTCGTATGATGTATGTTGTGCTGTATGTGATGTATGTATCCTGCAATCTAGAGTGAGATAGAACGGAGGAAGTCAGACGTTGAAAAGGGTTTGCGGGTAGCCTGTCCGGATCCAGGGTTTTTTGGAAGACTTATTCTCCTCGAAGAGGTCAAGTATTCGTGTGATTTCTTCTTTGTTTATAAACCAACTCCATTCACTAACACAAGCTGCGAATCTCCATTTATTTTGTCAATTCGGACTGAAAAACGATAGTCGTAGTTATCTCTAAATAATTTCTTAATTGACTTCTTCAGATATAATTAATGAACCTTTTCTGTTTTTCTAATAAATTCTATATAACTGTATAAATAATGAAAATAATACAGTAAAAACTGTACTATTATACAAAATTGACTAATCTTCCACGGAAAGAAATTGATATCGGATTGACAGCTTTATCAAATACGTGTGTTTTTCACATAAAAATAGCAGAATACAAATTCACGTGTCACAACAATCCAAAATCAATATAACACCACAAGAATCGTACCACATTTTATGAGTATGAAATATTTGGTTCAAAATTTATATTTACATCTATATTGCATTTTTTCCAATCATCGTGTTTTGCAATTCACGCGGGTCTTGAAGATAACCTGAATAAAAAAATCGAAATGTCGGCAAAACAATGAAAAATATGTTTTTCTAAACTACTTCATTTTTGACCGCTCCTTACGACGCCAACAAATCTTAGTCAAACATTTGTATTAGTTTATGGCAAACTAACCTCAATTACAAAACGAATTATCTACACGGACCATAGTATCTTTTAATAGAAAATCTGACAATTATCATATTTCATAAGTACAGAGGCTCAAAGGATCAGTATAACCAGATTCAGAGTTTCATTATTGATAATCTATGCTGGCGATGAAACAATACGTACCTACTCACGGTGGGATTTTATTTTCAATTGTAATCTTTTAGAAGAGTATTTTGTATTGAATAATCTCAAAAAATATATCAAATTATTTTTGTACCTATTTAAGAAGCAGTCAATATTGATTTTTGACAAAAATTTACAATAGTTTGAAGATCTCACAAGACTCCATGTCGTTTTCCTACTCACGGTACAAATTACAATTTTAACATTAAAACCAACCTTTTCCAATTCAACTTTTCCATTTTGGGATAACTATTCACCTTTTACGTAATTAAATTCAACTTTCAACAAATCCAATTCACCCTTTAGTAAGTTCAATTTACTTTTTTTACCAAACAAATTTGCCCTTTTGCATATTAAATTCATCGTTTCCCAAAGTAAAATCACGTTTTCTACAAACAAAATTTACCTTTTTGCAAATTAAATTCCCCATTTTCCAAGTCCAATTAACGTTTTACAAATTAAATCTTTCCTTTAAAATAAAATTGACTATAATACAAATCAAATTGACGGTTTTTCAACTTAAATTCTTCCTTTATCAAATCACATTCATTATTTTGCATGGCAAGTTAACACTTTTGAAAATTAAGGTACCTTCTCACAAATCCAATTCACCCTTTTGATAATTAAATTGACGTTTGTAAATGAAATCCATGCTTTTACAAACCAAAATACAAACACACAACTAAAAACAAGTATACTAGCATAAGCACACCAACAATATTACACCCTAGTTTTTCCATTGATAAGAGGCTCTCTTTGGGTGAAAAGCCGTTTGAGCCATGGAGCGTTGGGCGAAGGAGGGTTAACTCACTCTTGAGTGGCAAACCCTCTAAGAGTGTTATTTACCCCCGCAGTCGAAACCACCACGTTACAAAACCTTTAATAGAGGCCTTAGATCTTGAAGGCCAAATGCTGACGGAGTCCGTGGTAGTGGTTACCACGGGCTCAATAAGTCGGCAACCATCCAGTAGTGTGAATGGTGGCACCACTGTTGGAGGAACATCATGACTGGAAAATGTGTTACGGCAGTACGCTATGAGTGGAAGGTCACCTCGGCAAAGAAGAAGAAAGCGGACACTGTCTCATCCTATGGTAGAAACCTGGAGCCGAACATCTTAACATCTACAATGTTACCAGCCCAGAAGAGAAGATTAAAGAAAGGGCGGAAGAAAAACCGAAAGAAACAGTAAAAAACAATAAAAGAAATATAAAAGAATAATATTGTCACTTGGGCATGGACTGTATGGGAACATTTAGCTCTATATGGAGGGAAGCGGGTTAGGTTAGGTTAGGTTAGGTGGCAAAGGTACTAGGAGGTGGGGTTTGTGTGCCCCAGGCACTGCAGCCTTCTGGCTTATTGTACCTTCCTATTGGGTTGTCCGGAAAATAATGCAGGATTTTGGTATTAAACAAAAAAAAGAAACTAGTTACTTTAAAGCAATGTTCTTTAATCAAAATAATTTCCCATACTCTCAATACATTTCTCCCAACGTGTTGGTAACTTATTAATTCCGTCTGAGTAGAATTCAGAATTTTTAGAATTGATAAAGTCAATAAATGCATTTTCCAGTTCCGTTTGATTTTTGAATATTATGTGTTGTAAGTAGTGGTCCAGGTGTCTAAAAAAATGGTAGTCAGTAGGCGAGAGGTCCGGAGAGTAGGGTGGGTGAGGCAAAGTTTCATAGCCAAGCTCCAATAATTTTTGTGACGTTACACGTGATACATGTGGTCGAGCGTTGTCATGCAACAAAATGGGCCCTTTCCGATTGACCAAAGAGGGCTTCATTACTGCCAATTTCTGATGCATGGTATTAATTTGGTTACAGTATGATTCAGCATTGATGGTTTCGCCAGGATTTAAGAAGCTGTAGTGTATTAAACCAAATGAAGCCCACCATACCGTAACCATTACCTTTTTTTTCACTTTTCCAATCGCCTTGAGGTGGTCAGCGACGGTCGTTTTACTGACTTTGAGTTGCTCTGCAAGTTCTCGAACAGTTGTTTTGGGGTTTTCTTCCACCACTGATCGCAGAACATCATCATTAAGAGAGGAAGGCCTTCCACGACCTTCTTCATCTTCAAGGCTGAAATCTCCCTCCCGAAATTTTTTAAACCACCTTTGCACAGTGCACTCATTAACACAACCCTCGCCCCAGACTTGGTTAATGTTTCTAGCCGTTTGGGCTCCGCTTCGGCCGAGTTTAAACTCGTAAAAGAAAATCGTACGAAATTCTCGCTTTGACATTATAAGGATGACTGAATTATTTCCAAGTAGCGGAATGCTACAGAGGTAAACAAACAATATCATTTGGAAGAGGATTAATAAGTGTTGACATTCATACAAATGAGTAATCCTGTAAACGTAAACAGAATATTTTATATAGATTTTTTTTAATGAAAACTTAAAATCCTGCATTATTTTCCGGACAACCCAATAGTTCTTTAGTTTAGTCAATAGACTCGATCCTTTTACTTAGGATTATCAAGTCGTTGACTGTTATTGCGTCAATGTGGTTCTCTGAGGGAAGCGGGTAGTTTCATATATACATTTTTTCCTTATATCCAATGAACTATCGAAATTATGCAGGCCGTACGAAAAAGACGTCCAGGTAGTTACAAGTCTTCCGACTTTGGCTGGTCATGAAGTCTTGGTAGTGCTATATGAGAGGTGTTGAACACATATTGTGACAATAAACTGATTATTTTTATTATTATTAGTGTTATTTATTTATTGTTATTATTTTCCCCCAATTTTTATATTAAAAAAATTAAGATGAAAAAGTAAGGTCTCAAGGGGTACTTGAACGACCCAGGCGCGCTACCACTTGAACTATCGTGACTTCGGTCCACGAGTCTCCAATTTCTCCTCTCATCCGACTATTATTTAAATTTTCCCCTTTGCCGCCAATATTCAAACAACGTAATATTATTGAGTTTCATAAAGACGTAGTTTAAACAACTGGGAAATTTTCATGTAATTTTAATACCTGCAATTATAATTATTTTAACCAGTTATCAGTTTTATTATTTTTTGTCAGTTTTTATGCAAAAAAGATCCCTTTTTGACTGTAATTTTTCTTCTTAACCTTCTTTGTTTAAAGAACTGACGCAATGGTGGAAGAATAAATCCACACAAGATGTAGTCCTTACCACCCCGTTCTGTGCAATGGACCTTTATTCCTCTGCTGCGCATTTTGGTTGTTTGAAGCAGTCCGACGTTAAGTCTATTTAATTTCACCTGTTAGATTCACCTTCTAAAAACTGTAAGAATTGTTCTATGAATCGTTATAATTCTCAGCTCTAGGCCACGCTATTAATTTTGAGGAGGACACTCTCTCCCACAACCTTTCATTGCGATCGCAATTTCTCTAAATGTATTCAAGACGTTCGGAAATATGGCGGCTGTACTATCTATCTAAATGAACTGCAAAGAGGCCAACGTCAATGAAGAGACATAGTTCTTGCCCGAGAACCAATGTTGCTGCATTGGCTCATTGGGCGAATTAACAATGTTCGCTCGGAATGGCATTCTGACGGGCCACTGCCCAGTGAGAAGACACCTCTCCGTAATGGGTATTCTAACAGATCCCTTTTGCCGTTTTGTGAAATAAAAAGAAACTGCAAAACTCTACCTCGCAGAGTATGATAGGATGCTAGGTCCAGATTGGAAATCTTTGACGGAGCGGATATCACCACCCGAGATAAAATGGTCCAAAATCTTAGGGGCTTGTGGAAGGATGGGTATGAGCCTCCCAAGCATTTAACAGGTCTTGGTCGCCCACCATGGGTAATAGACGTGTGTGTGTGTGTGTGTGTGTGTGTGTGTTTGTGTGTGCTGTACAATGGATCAAAGGTATTTCGTCTGCCATACGCGAGACCCGCCGAAGGAAGGAACCTGACCTCCACACGAGACAGAAAAGACGGACAACACTCTAACGGTTAATGACGTCGCCTTCCGGGTATACTGGCCGGATTTTTAAGTTCTCCGGTGAAAGACAACTAAACACTTTGAGCCTTAAACCTTCTGATTAATTATAAGAAAATAAATTCAAAAATTAATGGATGCATTTTGCAAAGCTGTTTAGTCAGTGAACAATAATTATTAACAAAGTCGTATATTTATGCTTTTCTTCCTTGCTTTGTTTTTTATTATTCAACCAACCAGTGAAATATTTTAAACTCCGTTGTATAGGCACGTACTGCCTATAATAATAGATCAATTTAAATAAATGAAAACTACTTAAAAAATACTAACTGAATTTTTCTAGTGATTCAATTATATACTTTTTCTTTGCATTTGTCATGGAAAAAAGGGCTGAATAGTTAATGTATAAACTTCTCTGTTAATAGAATATTTTTGTTCGTTTCAGAACGGTGTTGGCCCCTGGAATTCTAGCGGGTACCCTTTGCAAAGTCATAAACTCGCTACACAGGGCAACCCCGGGCTGTTTTACTCTCATCCTCTGACCTACTTAACGCCAACCCCTTCTCTTATTTGCACTTTGCCCGAGCCCTGCTCTTCAATGCTTTCAATAATTTCAGATGGTATAGTTTCCCTTTTAGCAGAAACCAGCTAGCATACACGAGAAAAAAGGCTTGCTCTTATTATTATATTCATATGGAAATTGCTTGTCTTGGGCGACACGCATTGGCGAGTGATAATTATAGATGCTAATCATGGATTGAAATGTCGTCGGAGGTTTGTCTCGCCTCAGGCTCTCCCCCCCCCCCCGACGTCACAAGGACCGGATTGGAGAAGATTGTGGGATTAATTAATAGGAAGGTGTGTGCTAGTCGTTGGTGCGAAAGGATAGATCAGGAGAACGCTCAAACATATATCATTAAATATTATTTCTTTTTTTAAAATATATGTCCTTATTACTTTGAAGAATATAATAATAAGAAATTCATTTCTTGTGATTTAATGTAACTACACTTTTCTCCCTTTTTAGAAAAAAAAGTGACCTCTATTGTTGTGTCATAACACTTGGTAGCAGAAAAAAATGTTCACTGTTTCCATGTCGGAAGGAAGTTGCATACCGTTGAGTTTATATCTACTTTTTTTCTTTTTATTAAGAATGTAATATTATTCAAAAAAATAATTAAAATATTAATAAAAAAATTTTACGTTTACGAACGGATTGTCCGCGTTTTCAGTTGAAGGATCAGCCTTTAAAAACAAAACTATTATCTACATTATAACATATCTGTTATCTCAGATGCAGGCCTTGCATATCCAATTAAATTACGTAATATCGCAGAATAGGGAATTAAAACATAATAATCAAAAATTTGCCGAATCAGCTCGAACTTAGAATCGCAATTAAACAAGGGTATAGCCGAACAGGCTACGGGCTTACCAAATCCACCAAAACCACTACTTTCGGAACAAACAGTGTGTTCACCACTCGAAACCGTAGAAATCTCTAATCGCTATAAATTCTCGCGATACTTGGATGACCTTATTAAAAATTTACCTAATTTCGTGACTGATAACCCATGGTCGATGTTATCGTTCGTAGGGAAATTATACAACTTAAATTTATCAGCCCGCGATGGTTTGACGAAATTTTCGTCGAGCCGCAATCATCCAATCGAGTGATATATTGATTCAAATTTCCAATTTAGAAGCAATTGGAATATAAACAGTTGACAGATATCAGAACAAAGACCTTTTTAATTTCGCGTAAAGTGTTCAGAGGGCACAAAAGAAATGAATTCTTTCGCACATACGTATCGGAGGTTTGGAAATTCGCCACTATTTTTGCAGCTTATCCGGAAACAGAATTTTTACAAATTTTATTGTCCGGAGTAAACTTAGACAGGAAGATTTCAATTCATTGAACGGCCCCGAACTATGCAGGATTTAGTAGAACTTGTAATACTCGAAGTGGAAAAACTAGAAGTTTCCCATAAGACTAGTAACTGTCTAAACCAAAGCAAACAATACTACCCCAGAAATTGTAATAACATCCCGTTTAACAATGCCAATAAACTTATGTATAGCCCACCTTCAAACAGTACCGAAATTACGTTCGAGAAAAAGCCCCAGTTTAGCAAAGAATTTACCTCATAAACACAAACATCCTCAGGGGAAAAATAAAGCTCAGGGCCCGAGCTGTACCGGATTCTCAAATCCAAGGTCTCCTTGAGGACGGGGTAGTCAAACCAGTCACATCATACTACACGTCACCCTGCTTCATAGTTCCAAAAAAGACGCAAGAAGGGAAGGCTCGAGACTTCCGTTTTGTCGTCGACTACAGGGACCTAAATTCAAAAATCCAGTACATTGCACAGCAGACCCCTACAATAGAAGAAGCCATGATCCACTTACAAAAGGGTGTATACTTTTCGGTCATCGATTTAAACGCAGCATGCCATCAGATCTTTAGCTCACAATAAAAAAAAAACTCACAGCATTCCAAGTCCCCTGGGGAACCCATACGTACAAGCGGGTACCGTTTGAATTGGCTACATAGGGACAAATCCTGCAAATCCTAATGGAGAAAGTTTTCGGAAACCTTCTTTTTAAATTTGCGTTCTTCTTTTTGGATGAACTTGTTGCCTACTCCGAAACTTTTTCAGAGCATGTAGAACACTTAAAAATAATATTTGATCGATTACGGCGTGCCGGGTTAACAATAAATGTAAATAAATTACAACTAGCACAACAAAAAAATTAAGTTTCTTGGACATGAGATTGAACACGGAAAAGTTTCCATAAATCCAGATAGGATTAGTGCAATATTGGAAATCCCGAGACCCAAAAACCCCCCGCCCGCCAAATCGGTCAGTTTTTAGGCTCTATCAACTTTTTAGACGTTTTATCCCCGATATGTCCAAAATTGCTAGTCCATTGAACGATTATGTTGAAAAAATTCGTCAATGACACGGACAGCAAAATGTCAAAGAGCTCACTTGTTGCGTCAGGAAATAACCAAACCACCGATTTTGAGAATGCCCGACATCGCAAAGCGGTTTGCTCGTTTTACAGACGGATGCGCGACAGGTATGTGCGCATGCTTAACACAGGAGGACGAAGAGGCATATTGGCCAGTAGCTTTCGCCTCTCGCAAACGTAAGGGTAGCGAACAAAATTATGCCGCGTATGAGCTGGAAGCATTAGCTATATCTTTTGGACTAGAGAAGTTTCATATTTAATTAGAAAATGATGTATTCTAATTGCATACTTACCATAAATCCTTAACAAGTGTCATCAACATGCAAAATAAAAACGGCCGGTATTCTCGATTCGCGTTACGCTGTATGTCATAAGGCAAAGGTGAAACACATTAGAGGGCAAAATAATTCCATAGCGGATTATCTGTCAAGGAACCCGATTGATAGTAATCCCGTAACTCGTAAACCGAGAGAGATAAGATAGGCGTTAATGTTTTTAAATTTATGCCGGAAATGTTTAAGAACATTATTGTCCAACAAGGCGAAGACCCGGTATTAAGTCCGATAATAGAGAATCTTAAGTCAGGATAGCGGGTTGAAAATTGCATTTTAAAAGGGGGAATTTGATATTACAAAATAAAATCAAATAAATATAGAGCAGCAGTTCCCGAATCTCTAAAACATCTCGTTTTCAAATATTTTCACACCTCCATTTTAGGGGCCCGTTTAGGAATTTCTAGGATCATAAACAAGATAAGAGATCTATATACTTTAAAGCCCTACAGACCGATGATACAAAAACCATTAATAGTTGCATTGTATGCAGCCGAATTAAACTACAACAGAAGTTACCTCAGGGAAATATGTTCAGCTTCACGTCAAATCGCCCGGAAAAACAACTGTTTATAGATCTAGCGGCTCCACTACCAGTATCGAATGGGTACCGATTTATATTTGTGGCAATCGATGATTTTACGAGGTTCACATTTCTTATGCCGTTCCGAAATCCAACAACTGAAACGATTATTAAGCAACTATGGGACACAATTTTCTCACATTTCGGATTTTGGTTTATAATAATGTCCGATAACGCGTCCATTTTCCACTCCAAAAAATACTTACACTTTTTAGTGGTACACGGAATGCCGCGACAATTCCTCGTGCGTTTTTATCCCAATCCTAGTAAGGCTGAAAGGGTACTGCGCGACGTGAAGACCTCACTTGTTGGATTCTTCGGAGAAAACCAAACAAAATGGTCTCAAGAATTAAATTACCTACATTTGGCCATCAACACAGCTAAAAGTACGTCAACAGGTACACCTTCAATGCTATTTCTCGGTCAACATGTGAATACACCGCTAACCTTGGAATGGGAAATTCAGTAGGAAGCGAGCGACTTACCTACACAAAAATGTGGAAGATAGCCTTATATAACGTACAGAAAGCCAACGCAATCTCAAAAAAATATTACGATCGTAAACACAACAAAGTTTTCTTTGAAATTGGTGAAAGGGTTTTCCTCCGACCTTACAACAGATCTGACGCCAGTAAGAACTTCCAGGCTAAGATAGCGTATAGATTTAACGGACTCTATAACGTGTTCAAAAAGCTCTCAGATGTGACCTATCTTGAAAACATTGACGACCCAGATGATATAAAGAAAGCTCACGTTTCACAAATGAAAGCATACAAAATAGATTAAAAAAAAAATGTAGCATGATGAAGCCCCAAAAACTCGGGAGAACTTCGTTTCGGGAATGGGGGTAGTGCCACCTCTTGGGCGACACGCATTGGCGAGTGATAATGATAAATGCTAATCATGGATTGAAATGTCGTCGGAGGTTTGTCGCGCCTCAGGCTCTCCCCCCCCCCCCTCGACGTCACAAGGACCGGACTGGAGAAGATTGCGGGGTTATTAAGATACGCAGGGTGTGTGCTAGACGATGGTGCTAAAGGATAGATGAGGAGAACGCTCAAACATATATCATTAAATATTATTTCGTTTTTTAAAATATATGTCCTTATTACTTGGTGCAATTCATTTCTTGTGATTTAATTTAACTACTCTTTTCTACATTTTTAGAGCGAAAGGGGACCTCTGGTGTTGTGACATATGCTTCATCCCTATAAAAATAATAAAAGGTGCAAAATTGAAATTATTTATCTCTTTACGGGGTATTACAACTATATGGTTATATGAATCCTACGGGGTGCGGGGAAAAAAACCCGCCTAAACCATTGCCGCAACCGACACCTCGCAGTTCATTATTCTTTTATTAATAATGAAAAGTTAAAAGTACCCTATGTAGTACGGAACTTAACGTAACTCTGGAAGCTACGGGGGCCACTTGCCGTATTGTATACTGGTCACTTTACTCGTATACGCGATGCTCTATGCGCGCGAACCCTTGGGTCTCTAGCTTTTCGTGGGAACTTATATGATTTTACCAATAGAAAAATACTACAGACAACAAACCTCTAGTGGTGTAGGAAGGAGTGTATACCACTTCCCGAGGAGAAAGCTAACCTCTCGATAGGATTGGTGTATTCTCCACCACCCGACTGTCAGAAAACGCAAGGAGAAGGTGAAGGCCCTACTCAAGAAAGAAGTACCTCGAAGCCGATGACGGGCTGTTGATGAGAACAAAACGGAACAGAAAGAACAAGATATGTATTTTAATTCTGTGTGGGAAGAATTCAATTCCGTCTAAAGGAAAAAGAAATGCCAATTGTGTTGCTCCTTACCGGTTATGAAATAAGAAAAGGAGTAGAGGAAAGAGGGGAAATCTAGCGTTAGATTTCACCAACCCACTGAAGATAGTTATGGAGGTGCTGCTGGGGATCCGTCAGTCGCTCTTGGAATTTCGTACTCAAATGCCCCAACAACTGAAGATAGCAGTCATAAGGGAAGCATGTTAAGGTAGCTTAAGCATAGTTGGGATTCAGGTCGATTCGAAACCGATGATCTGAAACCCTGGACCTTCAAGAAGGCCGGAGTAGGTTTAAAGCCCTCACTAACGCAGGTACACATTTCATTATATAGTTATTAGTTATAAATGGAAGCTTGGGTAAAAAAGACAAAAGTTACACGCATTCTAGGCATGATGCAAGCGCAAAAAACTAAAACCGACCCAATGGAAAACCTGGAAATCCTACCCAATGGAAAGTAATCGTCGAAAATTTCAAGAGAAGACAGAGACGACAGAACATGTACTCTCAGATGAACTTTATTGAAGAAAGGGCAATCTTTCAGGAAATCCAAAAAAACATAATCAACTTATACAATACTACAGGTATGTCCTATTTGCAACTAATATA
The DNA here is from genome assembly GCA_039619505.1 of Cimex hemipterus. Lineage (NCBI taxonomy): Eukaryota > Metazoa > Arthropoda > Insecta > Hemiptera > Cimicidae > Cimex > Cimex hemipterus. The sequence goes on along the minus strand of CM077100.1, from coordinate 31,944,793 downwards.
CTTAATTTATGGCGGGGTTGTGTACTCAGTCCAGTTCTGTTCGCGCTCTATGTTGATGATCTCCCCTCGACTCTCGAATGTGGAGTCCGAATAGGCCACGTTAGCATAAAAACGAACTTTGTGCAGACGATATTGTAAAATTGGCAGATACCGCGTAAGGCTACAAAACAATATTAAAATATTCGAATCATATTGAACCCAGTGGAACCTGACAGTTAATCTTAAAAAGTCTAAACTCGCGATTTTCAGAAGAGGAGGGGGGAGAATAAAAGCGAAAAACCGTTGGCTTTTTAAAGGGGAAAGAATTGACGTGGTGAACGAATACAAATACGCTAACCCCCCAACTACACTTGTCAAACCATCTGAAGAAGAATATATCATATGCGAAGCTTGCTCTCTGTAAAACCTGGACCCCCCATTGATGAAACAGGAAGTGGTTCCAATCCACGTGAAATGTAATGTATTCAACTCCGTATGTCGGTCAATCATCTGTTACTGTGACCAGATATGGAACTACCAACAATATGAAGAATTGGAGAAATTCCGAATATTTTTTTATTCGTAAGTTATTTGCTCTTCTTAACACTACCACGAACTACATGATTTATTTAGAAACGTCCACTGGCCTGATTTACGTATAAAACGTTAATACTTCACTTTTTATTTATTTTCAAAATTTTGAATTACCATTACATAAAATTGGTAAAAATAACTGTGATCGAAGACATTAGGAATAAGCCGCCTGGTATGCTCAACGGCTTACGCTCTTCGAAGTAACCTGTCGTACCTACGAAAGCCTTGCTGATTGGCCAGCTCTTTTTTTTAAATCTGCTGTCTAGATTAAATGAACGGCATCGGGACGATTCCTTACTCCGAGCTTAACTTTTATTTAATCAAAGACTTGACTCACCCCCACACCTTATTTATTCTACAGAGAGAGAACCTTAATTCCCTTAGTAACTTAACATTAAACCTTAAGACAGCTACTAAAAACCCGTTGCGAGGCCCTTAACTTCTCTGCACGTTGGTTGAGAGGTAGGGAGTAGTTATGTGCCCTTTGCAATCTGTGGAAACGACACTGCATTTTATAGCTGAATATACAATATTGGGCGAGATAAGGTTGTTGCACCTGAGATCTTTTACCCTCTCTAGAAACACTCTATTATATCTGTTGGATGTCCCAGATCTACGGAATTCCGCCACGCCTGGAAATATAGATCGACCTAATTATTCAATTTCTAACCCCTCCAATTCATTCACTCAATTTCCTTTATATATGATATGCCTTTATTTCATTTTATTTTTTTATATTTTTTTATTTATTTTTTTTACGAGGGTTCGCAATCGCAGAGGTCATATAAACCCTCAGGGTGCCGGTGTTTTTGAAAAAAAAAGCCCATTTGTAAGTATGTCGGTAAAGGTCCCGGGTTCGAATCTAGCGGCCCTGCATTCGAACCCGGGACCTTTACCTTACAGTGATGCGCGCCGTGTCAAAGACGGAACCTTGCGGCTACCGACGCCCCCTATGCCTTTATTATATCCGAGCTTTTGCCCCTTTACCATTAAGACTTCTCCCCTCTGTTTGTTTTCTATTTGAAATAGTTTTACTATTATTTAACCTTTTTGGATGGTGTGCTAGCATATAACGAATAATATTCTAATCTCCCTTTAATTCTTATATCTTTTTTTTTCTTTTATTCTTTTCCTCTTAACTACGACCTCCAGCAGACGGATTGTGATCCGTGCCTGTACTATGCTTTGCTAATAATCATTGCTATATTCGTAGAAATAAAAAACATATATAAATAATAATAATAGATTTATATATAATACCCTACGCATATTTTTTTAGGATAATTATTACTTTTATCCATCCATCTATCTATCGATTAGACATAATCTTAAAAACAAAAAAAATGTGGAAAATAATTCAGGATTGCGTTCTCCTGACCATAGATATCGTCATCGATAAACTGAGATAACATGAAACATTAGAGCTCAACTTACTTTATTTATATTGATTATTGATTAAAATGATAAAAATCAAACCTACTTACAGGATATTGAGTACTTTCAAAACCTTCACAGTTTCAATTTGGTTGAAAACCTCACCAACTGACACATACCTGTGGAGAAGCTCAATTTCCTTAATCTAGGCCACAACTTCAACGCTTTAAACCTAGAGAAAAATACGTATACGATATAGAAGCCTCCTTAAATTTACCACTAGTCGAGTCACATGAAAGCCATATTAATATTATTATAAACAATATTATTAATAATTTAACCAATTTTCGTAACAAAAACTTTAAACATAAAAATAATTCTCTTAATCATAAAATAAATTTGGCACACAAAATCACTAGGCAATTTTTAATAGAACACGAAAGCATTATCATCCTAAAAACTGATAAAACAAATAAAACGGTAATATCGATGCGATTATAGATAAGAACAAACAGTATAGACCAATCAGGACTGATCCTGCAAAAGAAATCATCCAAGTATACCACAAATATTCAGACAAACTAGTCACGCAGAAATATATTTCCGATGTAGAAAAACAAAACTCACTTGCCATAATGGGATCCCCCGAGATCTTACGGCTTAGTCAAATTACACAAAAAAGATAAACCATTAAGGCAATATTCCTATCCAATATAGACCCTTTGGAAAAACTTAGCAAATTCCTTAATAATTCGTTGGGCCGTTTAAATTTAAACGATAACCCGTTTGACATTAAAAATAGTTACAATTAATTAAGGTTTTTAGTTGAGACAAAAAAAGCCGAAGATCGTTGGTTCGAATCCCGCTCGTGCCATTAACTTTTTTTCAACTCAACTAAAAACCTTAATTAATTGTAATGTACTAATGGGTCAAGCGGACCACAAAATTATTGAATTTAATTAAATTAAAAATAGTTTTAAACTGAAAAAAGAGATGAAAAAAGTTAATGGCACGAGAGGGATTCGAACCCACGACCATCGGCTAGATACTCAGCTGCTCTACCACTTGAGCTATCATGACCTGGATCCTCTCGGACATCAACTTCCCATGTCAACACCACCTTATGAGTTTTCCCTCCTTTTGCCATTTTTCAATGAGAGTTTGGGTTGAGATGGGAAGTTGATGTCCGAGAGGATCGAGGTCATGATAGCTCAAGTGGTAGAACAGCGGCGTATCTTGCCGAAGGTCGTGGGTTCGAATCCTGCTCGTGCCATTAACTTTTTTTTTTCAACTCGACTAAAAACCTTAATTAATTGTAATGTACTAATGGGTCAAGCGGACCACAAAATTATTGAATTTAATTAAATTAAAATAGTTTTAAACTGAAGGAAAAACTACTTAATATCAAGATGGATGACTCCCTGGTAATGGTTTCTTTGGACATAAAAGCAATGTTTCCTAATATCCCGTTGATAAATGTACACAAAATCATAAATGATAAATGGGATCAAATTGGACCTCTCGCCTCAATTAATAATAAAACATCGTTTCTAGAAGGCCTAAAAATGTGTAATAAACAATATTTTATGTGTAATGAGAAATATTAGAGACAACTCGAAGGCACTGCTCGGTAAACTCTCTATCGGTAAATTTAAGTGGAATACTTATAAACCACTTAATAAACAAAACTATAAAAGACGCAAATATCCACCCAAAAATATTATTTAAATATGTGGATGATATACTATGTATCATCGATAAATAGGATTAGAGGCTTTTCTAACGGGGCTAAATAACTTTCATAAAAAACTTGGATTTAATGTTGAAAATTGAAAAAAGATAATAATAAAATTAATTTCTTGGATGTATCCATAATTAGGGATTTTTTTGGTATACCAAACTGTCATTTTCATGTCGGTTCCACTCTAACCATCCATGCCAACAAAAGAAAAATGTCATTGGTAATTTGATATACAGAGCCTTGAAATTATCTGACAATGAATTCTGGCCTGTTATAAACTATAAGACCCTCAATATTGCCCAAATGAATGCATACCCCCATAAAATGGTTAAAGATACTTGGTATAAAGTAATAGTTTAAAAAAAAATTAAAAGTGAAGAAAAAACTCATCAGATAAAAATGCCAATACTATAAAATATTACTCATCATTCACTTATATCAAAGGTTTATTCGAAATTTATTTAAAATTTTATTATTTTTTTATTATTTAAAAACTTATGGGGTAAACGACATCCAAATCGGTTATGTCGGCAAATATAAAATTTTACACACCTACCCACCAATTAAGGATGAACTAGATCTAAAATATAATATAAAATATGAAATGGCATGTAAAGATTATGATAAAACATATATTGGACAAACCAAATCTCTTGGTAACAGAATAGTAAATCACTCCAATGACATTAAATATAAAAACGATAAAACCGCTCTACCTTCCCATGTTTAACATTCCCAACATATGGTAGACCTTGTACATCCAAACATATTAGACAAAGAAATAAATCTGAAGAAGCGTGAAATTTTGGAAACCTTATACATTTGTACAAAATAAAATAATGAACTAAAAATCAGATATGAAAAATGTAGGTGTTCTATATGCTAACATACTAAATGTAAACCCCAGTCGTCACTTAATTGGTCACCTCATCTAAAATCAACGAAAACTAAATGCCTGCAGTCCCTTAAACATCTTAGAATGATAAGTTCCATACAATGGGGCTCCGACAGGATCAACCTTTTGAGGCTGTATAGAAGCTTGATTAGATCCAAAATTGACTATGGTAGCAATACATACGGCTCCGCTAGAGACAACAAAATAATGTCCCTAAATAGCAAACAGAATACTTGTATTCGCATAGCTACTGGTGCCTTTCGATCCAGTCCAGGTGATAGCTTAAGCGTAGAAGCAGGGGAACCTCATCTCAAACATAGGCGCACCTTCCTGGATCTGAAGTTCTTTGCGAAAATAATATCTGATAAATCGCACCACTCAGGGATCTATTTCTCTTGGATAATATATTGCCAAATGAAGTTCTCCATACTCAGAAGCGAAAACACTATTTTGTGCGAGTATCACTAGCTCTGCAATCTTTGGACATACAGGTCGCAAAAATACAACACATGCGTCTCGCCACTCCCTCCCGGGACGTTACAGAACCCAAACTTTTATCTCAAACTCTCGAAATCCATAAAGGCGAACACCCATCCTTACACTTATAAGCAAGAGTTTTTTAAAATCAAAAACCATTTCATAAATGCTACCTTCGATTACACGGACGGATTCAAGAGCACAGAAGGGGTTGGTGCCGCATTCGTGTCAGGCGGTAGGAGACATTCTTTCGCAATGTAGCAACAATAAGTGCAGAACTCCTAGCGATCAACAAATGTATAAACATAACAGCTTTGACAAGAAATCATCTGATCCTATGGGCAGTATATGCTTTAAAAGATATTTTCAGCCTGAACCCCCTAGTACATGAAATTCACTCTGCCATAAAGGACTTTTACTGCAAAAATTTACAAGTCACTGTCATGTGGATACCAGGACACTGCGGGATAACCAGAAATGTAGAGGCAGACAAAGCGGCAAGAAGTGCCTAGAGTGAAGGTCATAAAATAAGTGAGGTGCCGCAAGAAGACTTCGTTACACATGTCAAGGCCAAAACAAAAGAAAAATGGCAACTAGAATGGTTCAATACAAGGGAAACCAAACTTAGGACTATGGACCACCCCAGCTAGACTGTCTAGAAAAGAAGAATGTGTACTTGCGAGACTCAGGAGAGGGCACACACGAATTACACACGGGTATCTAATGGCACGCGAACCTCCACCTATGTGCGTGAAATGTGGAGTTTTAACCACACTCAAGCATATATTGTTAGAAAGTAAGATGTACAGAAGGGCACGCATGAGCAGTGAGTTGCCCGCCTCTCTACACGAATTGCTAAATGACAGAGAAACAACAATATCAAGATAATATAAATTTTTAAGGGAAACAGAATTGTTTGGTAAAATCTGATTTGTTCGGTGAAATAAAGAGATGGGACCTGTGGCTGGCCGTTGGCGCTCGGGTGTGCTGCCGGTGGTGGCAGGGGTGTGTGTGCGTGTGGGGACTTCTGGGCGACAATGCAAGCCCCAATGTAAGAGAATGCTGCCCATATGCCTCCTGTATCCCCCCCGTGCTGCTCGGTTCCTCGGTCGGGCGTCTCTTTCCCCCGTTGGCCGCACTCAGGACAGATTCAAGGCAAATATAACCCTGATTGTAGTTGCTGCCTTTAAACAAAACAAGTGGAACGCTTTCAGGATAAAAGAAGAATATCTCCGTTTTAATTTTTGCCGCCACAACCGATATAATAAGACCGGCTTGTGAAGGTAGTTGGCTGGTTTATCCTTAAGTCGTCCTCCCGTTTTAACAAGCTGTGATTTAAAAAAGCACATTAAACTATCACCATCTATAATAGTTTTAGACCACCAAGCGGAGTGGGGAGGAAAACGACTGGAGGTAGGTGCGTGGATATAAATAAAATAAAAATACATTTATATGGTCACAATAGGGTGACAATAACAAAAATAAAAGAGTATATGTTTATATTATAGTTTTTGATTATATTACAAGTGCAAATTAACGACATCATCAAAACAAAAAAGGGGGTAGAAGAATATAAATATACTATTGGCATAGTCCAGGTAATTTATATACAAAAAAATTAAAATTATGGATATATGTGGTTTCTAACGCATAATTATAAAGTAAAAATTCTCTCTAAGTTTAGTTCTGATGATGGGCTATTGACCTCTAAACATGAAATAATTTGAATAAATTTTCAACCAAGGAAACCTTGGAGTTACTTTTTATACCCAACCAGATAAATTAGAGCTGAGATGGGAAGTTGGCGTCCGAGTGGATCGAGGCCACGATAGTTCAAGTGGTAGAGCAGCGGCGTATTTAGCCGAAGATTTTGCTCAATTTCTTGAATTTAACCCAACTAAAAACCTTAATTAATTGTAATATATTAATTGGTCAAGCGGACCACGAAATGAGCGAATTTAAAGAATTGTTAATGATTGTTTTGGTTTTGTTAGTTTATAAAAAATTACCTAATTGCGTACCTAAAAAATTGCGATAAGAGTACTATTTAACTAGGGGAATTGCACAATTGCATCTTTAATTGGAGGACTGAACGCAGCAATGACTAACAGGCTTAATAGAAACAGTGTGTGTCATACATCGGCGGTCTATCGGAATAAAACACTAGCGGCTTGTTAATTCCCGTTTAAAGAGCAGGCCATTAATTACTATACTTTTAATTTTTGAAGTGAGGAAAGAGTACTATTAATAATGCTTTTAATACGTACGTCTCTCCAGATGGCCCCAGTACGCCTTTAATAGGGACATTACTAAATTATTTGTTTACTGTTATGATCAAACTTCGTTAAGTTTGTATCAGCATGCAAGAGGACCTCAGAAAGTTTAACTAATGGACCACATTCCGACAATGGATACAATTCTCTCAGTTCAACGTCCTCAATGACCCATTCTGCAAACCTAGGAATTCGTGGAGAATCTGATTCAAACACGTTCTAAAATTGCCGCTCTATTCTATCCATCCAGTCTCATCAGTTCCTCTTCAACAAATTTAGCGATATATTCACGGAATCACTAGTTACCAAAATGGACTATATTTATACAAGGAAGCACTCTGGAAATAATCTCATGAGGATGGGGACGTCTTCCTTAGGGGGAAAAATGTGTAATGTACGAGGCGATGAATAATATTTCAAAACACTTTGCCTTGGATACTGGTTCACCTGGCGTTACCTACTCTTACCCGGAGACACTTGGTACGTCTCGCCAATTCAACCCTGATGGAAGAGCTGCAGCACTCTTTGGCCTTCTTAACCTCCGGAAATACAACCGTAAGTGCCTACACTAGGATTCAGCGTACCAAACACTGTCAAGTTTTAGAGCTGCCGATGTCAAATGGCGACCTTGACAGAACCATTTGTCGAGCATCTGACCGACGGACAATTTACAGAAGGATGCCAAAGTTTCCCGAGCCGATGGCGTCTTTAGTTTTGATTAATATTTATTTAATAAGTATGCTTAAAGTATATAAAGTTAAATTTCACCCAAAATTTGAAGTTGATTTACTTCACGATAAAGTAAATACAAGATATACGTTAATCCCGAAGGGGTAAATGCTTAATAAGCCAGTTTCCGGTACAACTAAGAGAAATAGCTCCCTGTGGACCTGCTTAGCCATTTTGTAGGTGAATGCTCGGTTGAGGTCAGTTAGTTTAGTGCACCTGGGGGAATGTGTAGTTATTTTATTTATTTATTATTTTTATAAGAATCTTTTAATTAGAATAACATATTCACAAAGTTTGGCAGCAGGTCGTAAAATGATTTTATAATCTAAATTTGACCTATCTTTTCAGATTATTTTGATCATCGTTTTGCGAGCCCTACTATTGTACACTTGTCGTTCAATTCATTGTTGACATTCATGTGACATTAGATCGGTTTATTGATAAACTCGACTACATACAGCCGAGACAAGGTCATGGCTGTTACTGGGTCAAATATCGTTTTTCTGTATGTCAACAGTGAAAAATACCTGGCAAAATCAAAATTTCATCATAAGGTATTTTATATGATTTATTTGTCGTCATGCAAAAATGTATTTCTTACATATTTGTTTATAAAATAAAAAATGGTTAAATTGGTTATACAATTTTACTGATTTATTTAAATTTCCATTTTATGATTTGAGTTACAAATTGAGTTTGGATTCTGGAGTTAGTTGACATAATTTTTTCGTGCGAGGTTAATCTGCGATTTGTAAATAAAAAGGCTTCAGTTTTGTCTGTGTTAACAATGAGTCGCCATATACTGCAGAATCGATTCACCACATCTAGGCTTAAGCTGAAGTTTTATTACAGAACTAGGCAACTGTTCATGATGAACAGAACAGAGCTCATTTGCGTGCCCATCTTTAGTAAGCTAGTTACATCAGACTGAGGATACTTCAGGTCTGGACTCAACCCCAAGGGATATCTTACGGACCTCATATTGCAATGCCTGCCAAGTTGAGAAGTCCTCTAATAAGAGTACGTCCGTATTTTAAAATGGAAGATTTGTGGTTTCCAGCAAAACATTTCAACCGCCCCACAGCGAAGATTCTCTACATTCGGCTTCGGTCGACCGGTGCCCTGCAGCAATAATACAAATAATACAAGTTGTCACCAGTCTAACCTCAATTGGGGGCTACATGGAGTCCGGTTAGGGCGTTAGACTCGGATTTTATCCGGTAGTGGTTCTAGATTCGAATCCCAGCGTAGACCATGAAACTTTATTTCAGATTTATATTTTAAAAACGTTTTGTAAAATGTCAGCAAAATGAAGAGATTTTAAGATCAGATATTTTTCTTAATTAATGATAACACCGTACGAATCCTAAACAAATTCATTTGAATTAAAAATAATAAAGATAAAATTTTGGTCCATTCAAAATATATCCAAATATATCGGTTAATTTAAGAAATATTCATAAAACAAATTACTACAAAAATAGGAGTGTGAGTATAAAAATAATTTGGTCTAATTAAATTCGTGTCCAAATATTACACAAAGCCAGAAAATTTTTAAATTTAACGTTGTTGGGTGTTGGTCTGCCAAGATTGCCGAGATTCCAACCCAAAACCATTCACGTGACATACATCATCATAGTTGTTTATTTTGATGGAACAATTTTGACTTGAACGCATTCAAAAGATGATTATTCATTTATATTTGTTGATCGTGTATTCAGTGCCTGATGGAACATGAACTCCCAGCAAATTGATGCCCATCCAATCTCACTAATACATTCTCTCTATGGGAAGTAGATAAAGTTTGGGCTACCCTGGCGGGCTGATCAAAAATGTTTACTCAATTTACGTGATGAACGTAAAAAATGAGTGGTATTATTGGATACTTTTACAGTCCTTGGCAATGTCGAAATTGAGTCAGTTTTCTAGGAAATTTAATACCACCTGTAAAAACTTAAATGAAGGTCGAAAGTTTGGCAGTAACAACTAACTTTGCTTTCTTCTTCGAGACCACACCTTGTCTGGAAAAGTCCAGTTTTCGTGAACCTATGAAGTTAGGTCAAGGATATTTCAAACTTATACATAATAGGGGTATTCACGATCTTTGTGTTAACCCTGTTGATCAAGAAATATGATGACGTAGAATCGGCTAGTTAACATTGCTCGATCTAACAGGCCAGGGCCGATGTTACTTTTCCAGTGCCTAGATAGCATTTTGAATGAAAAAGTTGATTAATTATCCTTTTTTATTAACTTTCGGCATCTTCCAATTTAACAGAAGACAAAGCCAAAACAACCACAAGCCTTCAAGGACTGGTATAGCTTCATTATTGGTTCTACCAGTCGTCACGTGCAGCATTGTGGAAAAATTAACGTTTAACATAATAAGAAATAGAAGGGGCACTGGATAACGTGAGTTAGCATCTTACAAACATCTTGAATATCCCTAATATCTTGATTTCTAACTCGAATCCTAGCCACGTTAACTCCAACATCCAAGAACACTTTGAGCTTATCGTCTGATGCAAGACTTAATTAAGAAAAAGGTACTCAGCGTACTTTTAATACTGAACTCTTTTTATTTCGCTCCAATGTACATAAACAACATATTATTTATTCACTACTTTCGTGGTCCGCTTGATAAATTAATACATGACAATTAATTAAGGACTTTAGTTGATAGGAAAAAAAGTTAATGGCACGAGAGGTATTCGAACCCACGACCTTCGGCTAGATACGCCGCTGTTCTACCACTTGAGCTATCATGACCTCGATCCTCTCGGACATCAACTTCCCATCTCAACCCAAACTCTCATTGAAAAATGGCAAAAGGAGGGAAAACTCATAAGGTGGTGTTGACATGGGAAGTTGATGTCCGAGAGGATCGAGGTCATGATAGCTCAAGTGGTAGAGCAGCGGAGTATCTAGCCGAAGGTCGTGGGTTCGAATCCCTCTCGTGCCATTAACTTTTTTCATCTCAACTAAAAACCTTAATTAATAAACAACAATGATATGACAATTTCCATGCAAGTCAAGTACTTACGACTAACTAACCGAGAGGCGGACTTATGTGCAATCCTTACACAAGACTTAAGACACAACCAAATATGAGACTTGAACAACTACGAAGACATCTAGGACCAAATCCGTGTTGACCGTCAACACTGAAATAACCTTATGCAAGACTTTACTGCGACAACTTGAAATAGTACTATTTGGTTCTGCCAAACCATTATCCAATCTTTCTAATCAAAATTCTTCTGATAAATCATTAAATGTCCTTACTATGAACTTTAACCTCACTATCCAGAATGACCAGAACATTCCTTTTGTTAACCAACTAAACCCGATAGCAAATATTTTACCAAACTCTACTTATTACCCTGCCGCTCAGGCCTTCTCTAACATACCCAAGAGTTCCGTCCAAGAGGACCTACCACGTCGCCATAATCGTCGCTGGCCTAGAGATTTCCCTGCCCCTTTCCAGGTTTTGAAAAAAAACAAAAAACGATGGATCCCTGGAATAGTTGAATGATGTTATGTATAGCTTTCTCAGCTCAGTTTTATTGGCTATATTTTGAGAATTGCTAGTATTGGTTGGATTCTCATGACATATGTCCTCCGGGCGCAGCATTAGTGTTAGTACTATGACCGCGTGAAAAAAAAAAACGAGTTGTGATTACATTTATAATATGTACTGATGGATGTAATATGTACAGGGGCAAATGAAATAATGAGCAAAAAAATACGGCAACACAGCTACTTTTATTTTGTACGTAATTAACCATTTTATAAATGGTTACGAAGGTTAATATCGCGACGGAATTTATGTAGTAAAATGTTTATCCGATTAAAATTTTATCACGTGTAAGTGAACTCTCATGAGTTGAAGAGGCTTAGTTGTGTTAATTCTAACCACAAGGGACCACAGTAAGTTCCATTTGAAACACATGGAATATTCCGAATATGACATTGAGCGTTTTGTGTTTCATTTTTGTTAAAGATATAAAGTTCTCTATTCTAATAAAAGTATTTTCGCACAGTTATAATATTGGAAGATGTTATTGATCAATTTTATAAATATGGGCCAACTTTTTATTTTATAATTTTTAAAAAAATTGAACATTGAACCTTCTTTTCAATCGCCTGTTTGATGAGACAAATGAAACTGCACCCCAGATAAACGCTCACCTGAAAACATAATAAACTACTTTATAATTTTGTAATATATTTTTTACCAGTTATGTTTAAAAAAATGTTATAAAATAATTCTACGTTTTATGGGCAATTAGTTAGTCATCTAGTTGTATTAAATTGATCATTGTGGTCAACCAAATTAGAAGATATTGTTTCATAAGTTATCTAAAGTTTATATTAAACCAAATAACCAAAATTCCTTTTCGACTTAAAAACAATTGCAACTTTTTAAAGATTGTAAAAAAATTTATTTGCCTGTAATTAATGTTTTGGTCGAGTAATAACAGGGATGAGCCAAGCAGGTGAAATGATGTTATGTGCAGGGTTGCATTATCAGTTCAGTTTTAGTTCATATTTTTTTACAAGATCAGGGATGGGTAATAAAAGCCCAAATTTATCCAAATGGCATTGTCACCCTCCTTAGTACCATTAAGATATTTGAGGAATACTGAAACTATATAATGTTTCAGTATATCGAGGTACATCCAAGTGTATAGTTTTTTCTAAGGAAGGTCATCCGGTTATAAAACTATTTTGAACTTATTTTCGTCCCAAAACGTTATCCTATCATCTAAATCAAAAAGTTTGTAGCTTCAAACTTTACCTTCGTCGAATTTGTAAGATTGGATAGGATTTGATTGGTATAAGCCCAAAACTATATATATATATGTCGGAGATGAAAAGGAATGCAGTGACGTACCTGGCAAACTGTGACGTCGTGACATCGTCGAGACAACGAGTGGAACACAAAGAAGAAGAACAATGGACTAAGTCACTGAGTGAGTCAAGCAGTCGTACCTTTGCCCTCACAGCGGGAACAACCAGTCGTGCCTGTGTCTTCAGAGCGAGAGCATCGTTGCCGTTGTAACAAATGAAATAGAGAGAGATACAACAAAACATATGGATCATTTCTTTCCCCGGGAAGACGGAGGATTTTCTCCTACATATATATTTATAAACACACACACGTACAGAGTCCACCGGCAATTTTAGGTTTTATAATTTACAGTAAATTACTGGCAGGCCTGGAGAATCACCAAGCTAGGTTGTTGGGCTCTGGGTGCTATCAACCCCTCAATCAATTCACCCCCCAACTGATGCAGTTTCTAGATCCAAACCCATTCACACTTTCACTCCAAATCCATTATTTCCTATTTACATAGCTTTCAGTCAATTAGAATGGTAGAGTACTCAGTCAATATTCCTCCATCAGTCTTCTTACAATACACGTTCAGGCCAATAAATAAATGCACTGCCAATTACGTACACAAAACTGTCAGTACTATATCCAATAAAACAAGCATATTTCTACCAAAAATTCTAACAGGAGTCCCAAAGAATCACTGCCGTGCTCAAGCACAATTTTTTAAAAGTCCTTGTTATTACCAATTAACCATAACGTATATTGGTTACATATAAAATAATATATATACCACATGCTTTCTATATGGAGATAAGGAATGACAACCTTGAATTCTATGCGACACATTGCGTCAACTTTCTCTCCATGTCGAACACGTACGCGAATTTGGGCCGAATAGTGCGCGCGGTTTAAGTTCCTTGGGGGCCACGTATCATTCGTGCTTCAGACGCGTAAGCGCTTTTCGGTCGACCCAGTCCACTGACGATGCCTCCTTTTCTTTAGCTTATTTCGTTTGGCGCCTGCGGGTCGGATCGCGGTAGTACATTGCCTGCACATTCGTTGCCTTCCAGCCTGACGTATCCAAGTGCCCAGACAACCACTGCCGAACTCAGCGTACCTGCAAAGCAGCAGAGGATCCACCTAAAGAATCTGTCCGTTTAGGCTCACAACGTAATCACGGAATCGGTGAACACGAGATAGGATGAGCTGTTCCTGGATTTCACTATAAATAGTTGTTATATTATTAACATTGTTTTTTCCAGCTAATAAGTGCTAAAATATTACATTAAAATCAGATATAAGAGAAATTAGGTTTGCTTAGTAATTTAATTTGGGCAATTGACCTTCTAACTAATAAACTCAACTTAATTGCTCAAATTTTTATAACCCCTGACTGAAAATGTACATTGTTCAATATAACCTTTCGACGTTAGGAAGATAACCCAGAAGAACCCGTTATAGTCCGAGCACTTTGTTCACAACGAAGAACATTTTACAATTTTACTTGAGTATTTCAATAAGTAATAATTATTATTATTTTTATCAAATGTTTAATTGACAAAGTAAATTGAAAAGGTCGAATGATCCACCCATGCTATAAAAACAGGCTAGGACTAACAGGACACTCAGGACACTCTTGCAACCCATTAGCATAGCTCCGCCATAACATTTGGCGTTATTTGCATGCCTACATACTGATTATGACTACAAATTGGAACGTTTCTACAAATAACAAACAAGCTGGACTAGTGGTTTCAAAAATATAAGTCAATTACGTCCAATGCTCAATTTACCTTCGACATGTTACGAAACACAAAATAATGCAGAGTGAACGTAGTTGATTGGAGAGCTCCTAAAGTAAAAAGGCCGGATGAACCGGGTCGTCCAGATAGTAATTTCAATCAAATCAAATGCGTCCATCGGTTCAAGGGAATTGGGGAGACTGGACTTCATTCCTAATTCATTTATTTAGTTAGTCCTTCTGTTTGTCCTGAGTTTTACATTCACAGTGGATTACAATTACCCTTTGCGAATGTAATGTTTAACAATTCAATTGAAAAATTCAAATTTACTTTTTTTTAATTGTGAAGCAATCGCTATTGGTTTTTTTCAGTATTTTTGTAACCCGGGGCGAGTTTAAATTTCTTTACTTCTTTGTTCATTTAAAATGAAACATACTCAAAAGAACAGGAATGTGTTACCTCTTTTTATTACCTTTTCAAAAAAAAATGATACAGTCAGTTGTTTTCTGTTCTGGAAACTTATTTTTCTAGATGATAGTCCAGGTTTAACTTTGGAACATAATTTTGGATGTAGAATATACATAAAAGACCAGTGTCTAAACAGCGTAAAGAGTGACTAGTTGCTAGTTCTTCAAGGCAAGATATATTCAACAATATACTTGAACAAATTTTCAGGCTCGAATTCTCAAAAGGTAGCTTCATTCTGGATACATAAGGTTGTAGATTAATTTTTTAAATGCATCAAAAAATAGGAGTAACCGCCTTAAGTTGTAGGCCAATACCCTCCCACTCATATTACACTCCGGCTGTACAATTCCGGTTGTATAGGCTATTTCAAGGAGTAGGTTTGTTAAGGTGCGAGGCAAAAACCTGAATTTTATTGACTTGGTACAAAGTGGGTAACAAGTATAAAAATACTTGTAACATGGGACTTTTCCTCACTGAACATTGCGTAATGCCAAAACACGTTTGAACGACTCAAAATCCGGCGAGTGGAAACAGTTCAGCATGAGTTCACCAGACCAAAACCCTTCATCAACACTTTATAAACTTTGAACTTTTCCCAATTAAAAACTCGGCCAACATGGTTCCCTGATACAAGACAAACACAATCAATCGAATTAAAACTGGCAAATTAATTAAAAAACTCAAAGACACAACATTGATAAAACGAACCACTTTGACAGATTAGATTAGATTTTATAGGAGCTAGCCTCTTTTCGACGGTCACCAGTATTGGTCTATTATGCATCTCCATTTTTGTCTAGAGCTCCACTTTAAGCTTGAAGGCTTTTCCTTTTTCAGGATTAGGAATCCCAGTCTACCAAGCCTTCCTACCAACAGAGTTTATGTACCGCTGTTGTTCTTCTTCTTGACAATACCTGCACAGGCTTGTTTCTGCCATTCCGAATCTACAATATGCCTCCGGAGTGTGCAGTATCGTTAGCAGTCCAACTATTAGTCTAGCCCTAGTACAAAATTCTGCTGTTAGTTTCTTCGAAGGTCCTTTGAACATTTTTTCGCATGCCTCTGTCCTGGACTACATTGTCATTGAGCGGGGGATTTATTATTAATCCATTGTCTAATGGATCCGCGTTTTGGGCAGTTTGGTAAGCCGCAAGAGGGTCCAGGTACAAGTCCGAAGTCTTGGTATGTAACGAACTTGGAAATATACAACCACATAACACTTTTTTTTTTTTTTTGAACTTTGCATACTAGGCAGACTATGTTGTTGTTTATTGCGTATTCGTTTGTTGGGGGGAAGGGTATCGTGAAAAAAAGGGCGACCGCGGGGTCTACTAGCCGAGAGTTTCTCACGCTAACCACTCGGCTACCGCGGCCCCGTGAGTGACAATAGTTGACACCAAATTATAAGTTCCTTACTATATAGACCACAGGAGGGAATCTCACAATTTATGTGCAAGCCTGATTTTGAATGCTCTGAAAAATCATATATCCGGATAAACTTTTATGCTTTGAGTAATG
>CM077100.1:31895701-31928153 GCA_039619505.1 Cimex hemipterus | reverse complement strand
CTCTGAAAAATCATATATCCGGATAAACTTTTATGCTTTGAGTAATGAAGTAATAATTTCGTTTAAGTCATGTCTGATCTGCGTATCACAGTGTTTTATAACGATTGTTTATATGCTGATACCATATCTTTAATTTCGAAAGTTTGTGTGCCAGTGTGTTTGAAAAACAAAACAAAACAAAAAAGCAGTGTGCTAAACCTGGTCAGAATTTGTTTGTTGCTGCACTCAGAATTTCCATGGGGTAGACGTGAATAACCATGGAAAAATATATCTGAGCTTCAGAAAATAACCTTTTTAAATCGCAAAACAAATGAATGAAAAGCTCCCGTGTTGCGGAAATACTTGTTGAGACGACTGCTTTAGGTGGTAAACTTACCATGTCACTCAGTTAAGATAAGCCCAATTTCTAGACTGGAAAAGTGCATATATTCCTGGGCACCCAATCAGCACAGGAATGCTTTAAATTACTCAATTACTAAGTCACTGCCGGTATGAAAATGTTGAACATGTCTTCAACCCCTCGGAAAACTAAATCTAGTAACTCTTGTCGGTGCTAAGAGATGAGGAGATTTAAAGCAACGAACAGGCATAAAGGAATCGCTCTCACATTTGTTGGACGAGAACCCCATAATTTCATGCAATATTGCTAACAGTGGAACTGAAAAAATGGATATAAAAAGAAAAGACACGTTGAATGAAGTATGTATATGCAAAATAATGAAAGAAACCAGTCAGAATCGTAACCAGCAATACAAAACTCCCTCTCTCTCAGAACATAAGGATTAAGAAAATAATTGGTCTCTTTACATGAATTGAATTATACCCTTATATATAGAAAAAACTGTGACAAAAACATGCTGATTCTTTCAGATAACACGTCCTATGTGACTGCAAAGTGTATTATTATTATTATTATTATTATTATTATTATTATTATTATTATTTATCTGACAAGATATTTTCTAACAATAACAAATTTGCATACATATGTATTTTTGAGGGAAAGTGGCGGGGTCGTATGCGTCCTCTTTATCATATCTCCATTTGTGTATCATACCTCCTGAAAAACATTATTGTCGATGTTGGTGGGAAAATGTTTGCGAAAAACCCATTAACCTTTACTTTAACAAAATCTTTACAGTATTGTTCAGAGACTGGAAGAACTAATTATTAATTTTACGAGAAATACCAGTTATAACCAATGTCAGCGAAGTTCGGTATTAATTTAGTCAGCTGGTCTAATGTTGTACATGAATATTTACTTCGAGATAAATAAATAAATAAGTTAGTTTAACAGATTAGTGACAAATTCACAAATTAACAAGTTAACAGTTTAATAAATTTACAAATCAGTAGGTTAGTGGTTAAAATATTTCCATAAGTTCTTAAGTGACAGTTAAATAAGGGAGAAAGTTGAGATTCAGGAGCTAAAAATATGTTTTATTCTCCTGTGCTTCCAAGATCTGAGACA
The DNA here is from genome assembly GCA_039619505.1 of Cimex hemipterus. Lineage (NCBI taxonomy): Eukaryota > Metazoa > Arthropoda > Insecta > Hemiptera > Cimicidae > Cimex > Cimex hemipterus. Next base: position 31,926,682 of record CM077100.1, on the reverse strand, counting down.
ATCATATGAGCCAATTGAAGCACATATGGAGTTATCGCTGTAGGCTTTTTCAGAAAAAAAATTGTGGGTCCTGAATTTTAATTCCTCGTTAATCTATGGCATTTGAACCAAAGCATGCAAGTTTGTGAGCCTTGTGTAACGTGGGGACGAGGTGGCTAGTTTTAAAAAATTGTTCTGTCTTATTTGTAGCTTATTAATGTTAGTCATGCTTGCGTAGCTCCAAGCAGGACAAACTTAAAATATTATTGGTTTCACTATTACTTTGTAAATAGCTAACTTATTTGCAACGCTCAATGATGATTCTCGACTTAAAAGGGGGAAAAGAGTGTTAATCATTATTTTACCTCTCTTTATCAACGAGTTAACATGTTCAGTGAAATTCAGTTTGTGGTCCAGTGTCACCCCTTGGTATTTTACCTGTGGGGTCCACGGTATGTTTAAAATACCTATGTGAAAATGTGACTGCAAAGCATTATGCTAAAAACGGTACTGTTTCCTCGAAATAGTTACACTAACGGCAAGAAAAATTATCGTAGATAAACCTTGCAAAATGCTCAGCTACCTTAACGGTACAATCTAGAGTATAGAAACAATGACAGTTCAATAGCACAATACGCCATTTAGGCCGCAGTAGAAGAAAGGCACAACATGACCTTTAGCACCATCTTCACATATCTTATGGCAAGTCGAGATGTTCCTCTTACCCCAAGCGAAACTCATTAGGCGGGTCTTCCATTCTTCACGTTTATAAATGATAAGAAGTAGCCGAAAGGTGCACAGATATACAGACATTTTCAGTCACTCAGGAAGCTATAAAACTGATTGCATATGTTTTTAGAACCAAACTAGTCTTGGAATGTTTATATTGCCTAATGCCTCTAGGAAAACACAACAGGATTACCTTACGTTGGGTTCCGAGGTATGAAGGTGTGGAATGAATGAGCAGGCTGATGAAAAACCAAACAAGAAGCCGCCCTCTCAATTATTCGCTAAAGGTTGATTTGGAAAAATGGCTTGAGAAAGAAATCAAACGCAGGACAAAAATTCCAGGGTATGAGGCAAGCGTTGTTACTTCGGACCTCGAGGTACACTTAATTATCCCTGTAATTAAGCAGAGTTTGGACAGGGGTGTTCAAACAAAGGAAAGGAACAAACAAAACGTAAATTAAACCGTCTTACATTTTTATTGGAAATAACTTATAATACGGTGGACGGTCGACTTCCATCTCCCGCTTGTTCTTTCCCTTCCAGATTTTTATGCCGGGGTTGGACCCGTGACAAGGAAGAGTTCATGAGCAAAAAGAAGGAAGAAATTACATGCAACGAAGCAAGTCCGCCAGGGTACCACCTCGTCCCCCCCCGTCAAAGGCATACTCCCCCAAAGGTGGCTTTCTGCGTTCTTTAAAGTGAAATTGCCAAATGGATTTACACGTGGGGAGCCGATCTCTAATTAATTTGGAGTGCCTATGTAGTACAAATGTATTCTGTTTTTGATGAAACCAATGATGTTCATTTTTCTATGAGGAGACGGCTTCTTTGAGGTGAAAGGGGCCGAAAATGAAAAAAAAAAGTAATTCGGGATTAGTTATGTTTTCAGAATTATTGTAGACGAGTTTATTAGGCAAAGGAGAGATAAATTGTTGAAGGTTTAGACTATTTAAAATTTTTTGATATGTGGACTTTAATGACTAGTTAATATGTTGTACTATATCTTCTGTGCGTTATTGATATCGTATTTGATTTTTAATATTAGAATAGCTGCGGCTGAGTTTAAACGTATCTGTTCGGTAATTGATACATCTCTGTTGATTTAAACCATGTTTAAAAAGTTACGTTTATGTTTGTTTTATGATGTGTAATTGGTATCACTGGCAGAAAATCTCGCTACTCGACCAACAAAAATAGAAACTTCGTTTGTTCTTCGCTTAAAGGACATCTGGCATTTCACCGCAGAGTCTTCGAATTTCCTTCCTCCATCGATCTATCATCGTGAACCCATCATTCATCGACATCGCACTTCAAAATCTGTATTTATTTTTTCGTTATATTTTTGCATCATTTCTTCTTTCACCTCAAATGTGCACAATAGTTAATATAAGGAACGATTATTAATTATATATATACATACATATATATATATATATATATATATAACTTTTTTTTTGTTGGGGCATCCGACAGCTTGTCATTTCAGCCCCGAGCGCATGCAGAATATTGCAACACACATTCAACACTCATTCACACAAATGAATATATTCACATTCCATTCATTTTATTCGGTTGATGGAGTACTGAGTATTCCTCCATCGACCTGCATACAATAGGACACTAATGTAACTGGGAGTCGATGGGGTATTTTATAAAAATTACGCCATCGACCCAAGTCTTGTTTTTTATCAGCGAACCTTACATTCCTGACAGTTGAAATATAAAAAAATACTTTGTATATCAAGAGGAAAAGTGTTTTAAGGATTGATATTTTCACCAATTTCTTCTACGAATTTGCCAATTTTTTAAGTATTATTTATGAGATTAATTATAAGATTTAATTGTATTTCAAATAGAATGTTTAACGAGGTTGAGTACTTTTCAGTAGATTTGAATAAAAGAAGCGCAATTCAATACGACCAGATAGGTTTTATTTTAATTCATCAGTGAAAGAGTTTCATGTGCGATCTCAACAGATAGAAAGATTTGTTTGTTAATTATTTTATTTGGACCTTATAGAAATTATTGTTTCGACCCGAGGAAACACACCAGCAAAAATCTAGCCAATGCTCGACACAAAGTGTGAGGGATTAAGGGGCAAGGAGGTCTTGAGAACATCGTCAATTGAACCGACGTGGCGGGTTTTCGAGATGGGAACGTATAGAGAGAGCTCGAGCAGTAGGCTTTAGGGATGGATCGAGAGGAATGGAGAAAGGATTAGTTAGTTGACGAAAGGTACGTTGAGGTAGTTGTCAGTGAGGGGTAGTGACGTAGTAAGGGCTTTGGCGATTTGCATGATGGGCTTTTGGTTAGAACGATTATGTTGTTAACTGTTTGGCAGAACCGCACAGTACTATTTCGTACGCCCAAAATTGTCGCAGTAAAGGCCTTGTACAAGGTTAGTTTAGGGTTGACGGTCAAGACGGATTTCGGTCCTAGAACTCTTCGTAGTTATCCTAGTCTCATTAAGACCTAAGTTTTAAGTTGTACTCTCTTAGGTCTTGAGTGGGGTTTCTATATCTGTTGTCTAAGTATAGTACGTGGATTGAAATCGCTATTTCTTTCTTCTTTAGGCACAGTGGAGGGTAAGATTTTGTTTTTCAATGTGGACGTACACTGATTACACTTTTCTTCATTCAGTCTTCGATATGCTCAAGATGTTGTTGGATGTTGGAGGTAACCTTGGTAGAATCCGACTTATAGAAAAAAATTATGATATCGTCCGCGTAGGTGGTGATGATAGTATTAGGGTATATAAGCAGGTCATCTATGTATACATGGGTCAAAGGATGGGACCAAAATAGTGGAATCGCCGAATTGTATTTGTCTACGTTCCGACTACTCATCGCCGCTTCATTCTAAAGCAGCGGTCTGTTAGGAAATAACTCAGGAATTTCAGGATAAAGTATTGGGGGGTAGATAGGAAGCATTTGAATTTATAATGTTCAGGTGCCAGACCCCCTTCAAAAGCCTGTTCTAGGTTATCCTACCCAAAAGTCATATTTTTATTTTTTGTAACTTTTTATACGTCTTTGGACCTGCTACCCTATTGGATCTACTAAAAGGAAAAACCCACATAGATTGATATATAATGACGTAGAAATGAACTCAAAGCAAATGTGGAAAATTAAAATAAAGAAAGGTGCTAATGGAAGAAGGGAATGATAAAACATGTGATCGCAGAAGGCTATACGAAAATTTCATCAAACAATTTCCTGGGAGAATGTACTACCATCATGAAAACGTTCTGACATGTATCTATTTTGAACAAGTTAGATCATTCAAGTGTATTCGTGCCTTAATGACACATTTAACACGTAAATATCTTAATAATTTTAATGTTTTTATATATTTTAACTATCCATTATTCATAAAATGTACGTACTTGTAGGGCTTATGTTGAAGTTAATTTAATTCTTAAAGAGGCACAATGTTAAGAAATACAGATGGAAATAGTTTTTAATGCTGGAAGTTCATTTCTCAGTTCGTTACACTCATCACTTGACCCCTCTTACTCTCGTCCCATTTAAATTGTACCAAGAATATAGATTCATCAATTTAATATACCTCGTTTTAAACACGAATCAATTTATATGATAGTATGTATATAGATCGTAAACGAGAGAAAATAAAACGATACGGGCGTAACGAACGCAAAATGGAAAATCCGTTGGGCATAACACAGCTTAAATTACGCAGCGAGAAAATGCAATGGGCTCGATTTCGCCACTGAAATATTTATTACTCGTATCAAGATTTGACAGTCGGAAACAGGCGACTAGCTTTTCTGATCCACTGTTCACCAAGGTTTGGGCTGATTGCTTCTATAATCCAATCCCTTTTTGTTATGTGGGTTACTTCGAAATGTGTCTTCCAAATTGGGTCGCCATTTTTTTAAACGAGAACCGTACGAAAACAGTTATAAAGCTATTTAAGCTGCTTAAGAGAGGCGATTTACATTTCCTTCTTTATATTCAAGCAACAGTCATTGTTTTTGTTTTTTCTTTCTTTTAAGCCTATCGTAATAAGCTTTTAGTTATGGCAGTCGTATTTTCTTCCCATCTACTTCGCCACAGGGATTTTAAAAAAATACCCAGCTTTGCAACAATCCTTACAGAAGGTCAATGTTGCCAATCAAAATTTGTGCCAAGTCTAGAAATTATAATTTGAAGAGTACAATAATCACTGAATTATCGTTTACTCTCTTTTTAACATTTGCAATTCTTGCCGATGCATTTTAATGAAGACCCGCAGAATACCAACCGACTAAACTTTCTTACAGCTTTAATTCTGCTTTTACTCTATAATTCTATTCCATAAACAAAGCAAACCTTTCATCTTTCGTTCATCCTACCGTCCTATCATTCTCCTTCCTGCAATGAGTAAAATTTTCGTCAAACGTTAAAACGCCTGTACCTTATCATTGAATGTCAAGAAACTATTCCGGGTAACTAGTTTATATTTAGTTCTCTTACACGCAACAATCTTCTGGACGATATTTTATCCTGAGCAGAAGTTGTCCGAATGTGTTCCTTGTCATAGATCAAGCTTTTGACATGGTTCCGCACCCAGCCCTCCTCTGGAAGCTGAAAGGCATCTTACTCAGAACCTACTACCTAAAATCCACCCAGTCTGACCGTTACTTCAGAGTTAGATACAGCGATATCTTCCATCTATCCTATCCAAGCTGGCGCCCAACAAGGAAACATTATTTGCCCTCTCCTTTACACTAACTACTGCTGACGTTCCTATCCTTCCAGAAACGATTTTCTACATTTTTGCTGATGGTACAGCAATCCTTTACACTCATAGAGATCAAGCATACAGATATCTTCAAATCAATTAACCCTGACGTTGGGCCCAAACGTGGAGAAACGTCCAAAAAAGTGGAGATTAGTGGATAAATAGAACCAATTAGAATGTTCGGAATGGTTGAGATGAAAATTATACCACCCCCTGTTCAATGTGATTGATGATACCACTTTTTGAAAATGTACTAAATTAAATCGAAACGAACTAAACAGACGTTCAAACTGAAATCACCACTATTCGACAAACGCTCCAATTGCACTTAACTACAAAAATTGGATTAGGATACCAAAGATACCAATAACAATTCCAGAGAAAAATTAACACCCTTCTTTTTATATATCAAACCTCGCCCTACTGCCAGATTTGAGATACTTTGGTCCCGAAGCAGGGAAAACCTATTCCACCAATCCATCTCCATACCTTCATACATTGGTCTGCTCAGTTCTACTACCATCACATATATTAGGTCCCGTGTCTAAAAAGCCAGTGGCCACCCGATTCCCTACGTATTGCCGTAGAAAATGGAAAAAGTGAAGTCATTGTTTAACTTTCGATCGGAGTCTCACCAGGGTGTGTTCTCCTCACATATTTTTACATGTCACGTATGCCAATTATCCGTTATTACACATTGTTACGAATTTAAAGTTAAAATTCGAAATTCGCATATCGACCTGATTTTAACACGTACGTAATTGGCCTGTAAAATTATTTTGTTGAATCAATTTATTGTAATTGAGATTTGTTTCGTTTAATAAATTAAAAAATTCCGCTGAGGATGATTAAGATTAGTCGAAACCCGTCCGGTGAAAATCTATTAATAATTTGGTTTGTTATTAATGATTTAATCCTAATCCTATCTAGGGATAATACATTCAACGGTCCTGGACCATCAGATTCCTACAAATTCGTTTGTCTACTAGGCCCACACCTTCTTATCACAATTACTGCAAATGACAATTGTTCAGCAACTCGCGTATCGCATATCGAATACAGCCAGCTTAAAGAGGGAAGTTAAATCGCCTTCCTTTTTGTCATATTTATAAATCCCCTACCTACATATACATATATATATATTCTATATTCTGTTTACATACATTCTACGAATCTGTACAGTCGCAACATCATCCGTCGCTGAATTAACGTATTTGTGCAGACGTAATTTTTATTTATTTATTTATTTTATTCCTCCGTTAATAATAGATTAGTAAATTAGCGATAAAATTAATAAAATTTGAATTAATTGATTTGATTATTCAAACTAGGAGGTAGATCAAAATCTATTACATCATTATTGCATTTATCTCTATATTCAATTTTACATTTTTTAATTTTAAATTTTTCAAACCAATCTAATTCCCTTTCTTTGTTGAACCTGTGTAACACTGTTGTATTTAAATTTAAACTTAAATTATGTTTTGTTTCTTTTAGATTTTCCTTAAACTCCGAAAATTCGGTCGATATAGGCAAGGCTCCACTTTCCCAGTGCTATTGTGACTTCCGTTAAAGTTAATTTTTTATTATTTTAATTAGCAACCTATCAATAAATATTTCTCAATATCTACTGTTTTTTTGCTAAGGTTTTAATAGTTTCTAATTTGTTTTTCTAGTTACCAGGTGTTAATGGGAGTTTTCATACGGTCTATTAGCCAAATGAAACCAGTAGCTTTTTGGTCGTTAAAATCTCATATAACATCTACACAATAGGTACATTTAATTTTGATCCCAATTGTAGGTTATGCAATGAGGAGGAAAAACTCCAACGCATAATATCATAATGTGAAGTCCAATAGACACGACCTAGGATATCAAGAAGAACCGGGACAAGATGCGAAGTAATAACAGCCAGTGACCTAACACCTTTAGAGAAGGATTGGGCCAATTGATGAAAAATAGAATATATATATATATGTATATACATACAAAACATAACTCTGAGTTATTGCTCCAATGAAACTTTTTTCGCCCCTTTCAAAGTCCGAGAAAAGTCTTAGATCAGTTGCTACTAATCGAAGTGGGAGATGGGGGGGTTTAATCCTCAAGTATGCGTTGATGAAGAAGGTAAAGGTCAATGAAGGCCGAAGAAAAAGAGCCTAAATCTTCAAGGAAAAAAACCCAGAATCACTCGAGCAAATATGATCCTGCGTCCTTTCCTACCATAGTTTCCTTGATTCAAACTATATAAAAAAAATAATCAACATGAAGTATTTTATTGACATCAATATTATCAACATTGAAGTGAGAAACGGAAAGTTTTGCAAGATCAAGAGAGATTGCGGCTGAAGCACACTTACCCGATGCTACTCGACACCTGGTCTCGAGGTTTTGGTAGGGTGTGCACATCTGTTCGATGCCACGTACAGTCACACAGCGTGTATCACAAATCATTATCACGGTCGCCACGCCTCTTTTTATATTAATGCATTATTATGAGCAAAACTATGTAATAAATTGTTAGCTAAATTGTATGAGTACAATCATGTAATAAATTGCTTGTTAAATTCATTCTATCAATTAATAAAATTCCCTTGTTTTGATAAATTTTCTGCCAAACCATTAAAATTAATTGTGTTTTAATAATAAACTCATGAATTTTTGATACGATGACAGTAATACTCTATTTAATTTGAATAGGTTGAAATAAAATTGTGAGTGTCCGGTTTTTTTATCTTCGACTGTACGCCAGTACTACTAGGCGAAAATCTGGACAGAGGGGATCTTGGTTGTGTTGCGTAGCGTAGAGTAGTGTTGCGTGGCATCGGGCAGAAGTGCACGGGGGAAAAAAGGAGGGCATCGGGTGGCTTCTAGTCAGGTCGTGTAGCGTCCATCGGGTGTTTTCCCCGCTTAATAGATCTACACAGCTGGAGCAAAAAATACCTAATAACCCTCTGGGTACTTGTTGCTGCTTCATAAACGGCCTGTGTTGTTACTTTTCCTTTTCATTTTTTAAAGTAATTACCATCGTGCACTTTTTTCCACTCGTGTTGATTTGGCAAGCAACTGCTTTCCGTTTTACTATATTTTGCAGGTCATCAGCTGGAGGTTTTTTAGATCTCATCTTCCATCACTGTACGGATGTTTTTCTAATTTCCTTTTTTCTATCACGATTTAAGTTTAGAGGCAGTAGTATCCGGCGGAGTTTTTGCTCCAAATGAACATCTTGTTCTATTACTTTTGCTAACAGAGTATCCGTAAGGACAACATGACAGCGTTCATAATGCTTACGAACAGTTTGACAAACGAGATTGGAAAATTAATTACCATGTGAGATGTGCGGCAGACTTCATTTTTAAAATTGTGAAGGCATATTAAATAATGAGTAAGCCAGCGTTATCGTTGTTATTGTTGTGAGCAATTAAATGTCAGATTTTTTACAGTTCCAGTATTTGTGATCTTCTTTTTTTTAATCTGTATAATTCATTAAATTTTGTAAATGATGTGTCGAACTGTTAGTCATTTGTTATAATTTTCGTTCAATTAATTAATTTGTGTATTGAAAGTGGTTTTTTCTTTTGTACTCCACGTCAAAAACAATAAGTTTATTCGACAAATTGTACATGAGCAACGATAAATGTGCGAGATCGTTCGGGATGCCACCTTGTCCTATAAAGGACACATTTCAAGGATGCTATTCGGGCGGACATGATCATCGAGACGTGCATAATTAAGAAAGGACGAAGGTGCATTGGGAAATCAACCGGCCTGCAGAAACGAGGAGCAATTCAGCCAATAGTAGTTAACTCGAACATGTCCGCCCCCAATCGATATTGGTAAATTTCCTCGTATTATAACCCCGTTTAAAGGGTTGTTACAATCGTAATTTGCCGTGTGATACTAACCGAGAGAAAAAATACCCTTTAGACAACAACTATGAAATAATATAAATTGTTATCATATTTGAAAACAGTGTTTTAAAAAAATAATAAATATTCTGCATGGATATCAGTCCTAAAATTTATTATAATGATTAAATACCAAATATAATACCTTTCATTAATAATTGGAATGGTTAAATGAAAATTCATTTTCATAGCTTCTTCATAAAAATTGAACACCCTTATATTCAAGAAAAGCCTTTCGAGAAAAAAATCTATATGTAATATAACGTTTTATGCAAATGACCAGTATGGAAAACGAGATGGTGCAAATTTGATTAGTTTTTTTAAAGGAAAATCACCTGATGTAGGAGATAGCATAAGAGGCGTTGCCCCATTCATTCCGGATCCACGTCTCATCTGAAACATAGTAAGAAGCTTTAAATTACTGAACAATCTCAGGCAAAAGTACAATTGAAGCGGAACAAAGGGGATTAAAAAATACCAATCCTTACAACGTGCATTATACCAAGGTACACAATAGAATTCTTTACAATACATCTTCATAAACAAAAAAAGTGCTTAATGTCTGGAGAAAAAATGCATGTTTTCATCACAACGTTAATTAATGATAGGGGAAAAAATCCCTGTAATTTCATTTCACGTAAACTTACTGTAACTAATTGTAAGAAAGAAAACTCAATATTTCTTACATTTTACATCTTAAGCAAATCTTTACGTTTTTTTTAAATTATTGTAAAAAGAAAGAAAAATCAATATTTCTTACATTTTGCATCTTAAGCAAACATTTCAGTCCTTTTTAAATTATTGTAAAGCAATTAGTGTGAATTGTACGATGTTAAAAATTATGGATGAAGCCACAGAACGAAAAAAAAAAATTGATATAAAATTGTGAGGTTAAATAAATTCGGATCGTTTTTGTATGCCATGTGGTAACGCATAATCGTACTATTTATTAACTGGAGGGTAGCTTCGAATTTTTTTCCTTATGGACTAGCATATTGGCCGTATCTCTGCCTTGAAATATTAAATTACTGGCAGTTCAACATAGATCGCTTTGCATGTGTACAAATCTGCGAATAATAGTAACAATAAAAGTTCGTTCGGGTTTTCACTTGCGATTGTTAATACCTTTAATTAAGCTTTCTCTTTACATAGGAGGATTAGGTTTGCTCCAGCCCAAACGCCGTTCAAAATGTTTAAACACACCAGTATCACTTATTATTGGTGAATATTCGGTTTTCCCTTCAATAGGACATGGTCATTTCATGAGAGCCGATGGTATGGGCTCCTGGTGTCAATGTAAACGATCTACTTTTCGCTGAAGGTGACAATCTGGTCAAACTATAGGGGTATTCACGATGTTTGTAGTATGTTAACAAGTTCTGACAAATGACATGCTTCAATTCGTGCCGACATAGATAACTTGAAACGTAATAAATCAATGGGTATTTAAGAATAAAAATACGTGTAAATAAAACAACGGCTGTTAACTTCATGGCTGCCATGTTGGTTACCTACGTCCTAACGGATAGCTAGAAAACGGATAGACTACATTTTCGACATGACACCTAACATTGGCACTGCCCTGTTAAATCGAGCAATGTTAACTGTCCGATTGTTACAAGTATGCGTCATCATTTTTCTCGATTTAACAGGACATAACAGAGTTAACACAAGGATCGTGAATACCCCTTACGTCTTTACTTTGTGCTGACAGAGCAATAAAAGGGAACAAACCCGACGCGACGCAAATCCGATGGTTAATTTTCCATAAAATTGTATTAACCCCCCCCCCCCGCTCATCTGCCAGATGCCAAGCTGCCGTACTCTACGCGATGCAACCAAGATCTCCGTCGCCAGATTTTCGTTGGGTAGCGTGGAGTACAGTCGAAGACAAAAGAAACGGATACTCATATTTTTATTTCAAACTATATCTATTATTGTCGTTATATTAATTACAATACACTTATTTTATTATAAAATAAATCAAATTATGTGTGATAAAATGTTCATTAGTTTTTATTATAAAAAAAATAATTTTAATGGTTTGGCAGAAAATTTATCACAACTTTGGAATACCATTTATTGATAGAATGAATTTACCTAATTATTTATTTCATGGTTTTGCTCATAAAATTTAACAAACACTTTACTACACAGTTTTGTCCATAAAATTTAACTAACAATTTATTACATGGTATTGCTTATAAAATTACGCCATTTTCGTCGAGTAACGAACACTCATATGTTTTGTAGTTTATTTCAAATTGTGTATACGTAATTTTGTCGTTATATTAATTACAACTTGCCTGTTTTAATGTAAGCCAAGTTAAACGAGATCAAAAATTTATGGGTTTTCATGAAAATTATTTAATTAAAATGGTTAAGCAGAAAATTTATCAAAACATCAGAATAACTTTATTTAAAACGATTATTCGCAGATTTTGGGATGCGGCCTGGTGTGACGTTCAAAATATGAACTGCCACATTATCCCCTTGGGAATGTAAACATTCAATCCTCATAAGAATATTGCAGTGTTTATTAGCGATATTAAAACAATAGCAAATGAAAAACCTCAACAACATTTCTGGTATGGTATTTTCCTTCCATCAAAAATAATATAAAAAAATATTTTCAATAGTACTAGATTAAATTTCTCTTGCCAGACACAATTTTATTTTTGAACGTTGAACATTGTGTATGATTTATGAGATTTTTATGACTGTAGCCTGTAAACTTCCGGAGCAGGGCTTCGCTTAATTCCAACTAATCTTGCCAAACATCAAAGTTTCTTCAGTAAGTTATCATACTTTTTACGAAAAGAAACATAACGTAAATATCAGTAGTAACTTTGCGAGCTTGCCCGTCTTTTATTTTTTTCATATTTTGTATGCGAACCTTAAAACTTTCAGCCAGGTAGATGTGGAGAAGTTGCTTAGAACATAAACAGAAAAGTGTTAAGAAAATCAACATGCTCACTAGTTCTTGTGCAATATACGTATATATTATACATGATTTAGGGATTAGGGATTTAGGATTTTTCGTTCAATTAACAGGTGGGCTTTTCTGAACAATTCCGATAGCTTTAAATATTATTCTTTACTATGCTCCTGTTTGTGTTGAAACAACCTTCACACTACTGGAAAACAGCCTGCTCTGAATTTGACAGGACTAAACGCAGAGGAGTGATAGTCCCATTTACCGGTCACAGGCAACTAACTGAAAAAACATCTACGTAACATGGACTCATGATGACTCCCTTTGTCGGTTATGCTACGAGGAGGATGAAACAGACACCCGAATTATCATCATTAAAAGCAACCGCTCATATATGATATAAAAATTATGAAGAAAATAAAAAACTGAAAAGGAATCGTAGCAACGACAATGAACGAGTACTTCTTAAGAGATGTAAGGCTAAAGGATCGAGTGGAATTCACTGAACTAAGGACTAACTAGGAAAGTACGATAAGCCAGACGGCTGCAGTGTTTGGGGTAAACAAAAAACTCCGACTTCCTATGTTCATCATCATCATCAGTTAATATACTCTTGCCGCTTAAGCCTTCGAGCGTCGAGCAGTTCCATGAGATACTGGAACAGCTTCTCCTATGAGGCCTTTTTAGCTGCTTCAGAAGTCAACCATTGGAGTAACTCTGGTAATCCAGTTAAGGGGGCATGAGGGAGCCTTCTTTAATTTCCAGAAAATACTAACTATATAATTAATTCACTGTTTTCATGGTCCGTTCGACCAATTAATATATCACAATTAATTAGGGTTTTTAGTTGAGATGAAAAAACGTTAATGGCACGAGAGGGATTCGAACCCACGACCTTCGGCTAGATACGCCGCTGCTTTACCGCCTGAGCTATCGTGACTTCGATCCTCTCGGACATCAACTCCCCATCTCAACCTCACCTTACAAACCCGCATGAGGTCGACATTTTACGACAAAAGATAAATACGAAATAGGAAAGTAGGTAGGTATCAATGTGGATTTAAAAAAGTTAAATCTACTAAGCATAATTTAGCCAATATGATTTTGGGCATGCGATCAGGTTTAGTACAAATGAGCCAACTATTGCAATTCCATTTAGTCGGGATCTATGACAAAGTCGATTTTGGCCGATTTTAGCACGTTCAATGACTATAATCGGTTTACCCAATCAATTCACTAAAAATGGTATAAACATATTTTGAAAAAGGTAATATTAAAATTTGTGAGTATTTCGATTGTTCAGCGGCTATCTCAATTCCGCCTACCACAGGGTGGTATACTAAGTTCGATATTTTTTCTCCATTTTTGCGAAATATTATTATGAATTACGTTATTACCCTCCTTTTACAACAAAGAGGAGACTTCTATTAGCTCGGGTAACATTAAAAGTTCAAATTTACAGATTTTCTGAGATTAAGCTAAAATCAAACACACGATCATTTTTCAAGAAGCAAAAATTGTTGCAGCCCGTAAATACAAAAGTAAGTAGTATAAAAGAGTTCAAGATAAAGTGATAAGATTGTAAATCAAAATATGTAAATGCATTACCGAGTATGATTTTTATTATTTCCTCGTTACTGGTTATTTTGTTCTAGTCTGGATTGTCAGATTGATATATTGCAACATTTTAGTTTCGGGCCTGTGCCAATTCTTTTAAGTTTCTTTTATAAGACCGTCGGGATGGAGTATTTTCGATTTTTCTTTGTTGTTGTTGCCTTTGGTTCATTAATCCTAGGTTTTATTACATATTAACCCATTTATGTTCAATGGTCTAATTGACCATATTACTTATTTCAATTAATTACGTCAAAAGAATAATTAGTTTTATTTATTGTTCAAGTCGTTCTTTGCGATCGTGAGCAAACTGAAAATCGTGAAATGCCGAAACACATATGGCTTACCAACTCAGTGAGGGTAGGCACGGTTAGGCCTAAATTGATTCTTTTAGCGCTGGGTCAGTACGATTTTTGCGATGTCAAGTCCTTTTTATAAGGTCATGAAAGTTGGAATGCATGTTCGGAGATTTCTTGGTTTGTCGTTGCCTTTGTTTGATTAAGTTATCTAATTTCCATCTGTGATTTCTAGGACCATATGAGGAGGTAGGCGAAAATCAACGGTAAGGATCAGATAATACCTTCACTCCGCAAACACATGAGGAAATCACACGAAATATATTAACATAATTTTACTTAATATTTTGTTCTTTTATAACTTTGAAATGGATCTGTATCTACTGACTGACAAAATTAGTTCGACTTCTGCATCATCATTTGAATCATCATTTAGATTAATGATTGTACGGTTTATAAACGAGTAGCAATTGTGCTCTCTTGCTGAATAAGAAATCATACGATTTTCATGAACAAACCCCTACCACTTGTTTTTCAATAAATTGATTTTCCTTTCCTAATTGTTTCCAGTACGTCTCACTTTGGAGAAATCAACTTGAAAAGAAAAATTCATTGTTACAAAGTTATCTCACTCGTGAAACTTCAAATCCAGACAGTGAAAATAACTTCTAAATATTTGTTAATTAATTCTATTATATTGTAGAAATACATTGTTAATTAAATATACGTTTTTAGTTCTACTACACTGACTCATCTGTATCAATGAGATTCCAAAGTAACAATTCAAAATTTTGCATTATTGGTTGTGAGGCTCCATAAAACTGCATTATATATTATTAATAACTATCTTTTATTATTTAAAAAAATCTTATTGAAAACCATAGTATTTTTTTTCAGAAATTGATAATTATGCTATTTGTCAATCCAAATGTCGATCGTTCTTTTTCTGCATTTCAACAGAAGCAAGGTCAATTTTTCTCTTTGAAGATATTTCTGGTTTAAAATAACTTTTATTTACAAAATAAAAACTCTGAGATATTATCCGGTCAAATTGAAATGATAGGAAATAAAGAAACCCGCCCCATTCTCTGTAATGATCGTTGATGATTCGTTTACAAATAATAATAATATTAATGATAAAAACCGGTAAAGAAGAAATCGGTCGGTTTTGTATTCCAATAAAATCAATCTTCTCTTTAACAAATCGAATTTGCCGGATATGCAGCTTTTTACGCGTTTAATAGTCGTCTCACACGAATGTCGGGGGTTATTGAATAAAATCGGGGTTGCGTACGTGGCAAGTTGGAAAATCATATCATAGCATCCCTCCTTTGTCCTGTGAATGGTGGCCGGAGTCAACAAACACCTCCGTTGTATGAAGATTTGAGGAACTCTCCCTCAATCAATTTGGATTTTTGTTCACCATCTACTAAAATCTCAAACATCGTAACAAGATCATTTGGCATGTTTCTATATATTTCCTAAAGGACAATAGTATATTCCTCCAATTTGTTTTACCTTCAGAGGTGGAAAAAAAATTACATAAAGGTTTTCATTCCTTTGAACTCTCACATAATCTATATTCTAAAGAAAAAAAAAGAAAATTGTCATTATAAAACATTATGTGATTTACCTTAAAATTGTTAATTCCTGATGGGGGGAAGTGTTCATAAAGAACCTAATAAAATAAATTCCCAAACCCATTTTGTTTGAGTCTAATTATTGGTCTGCAATTCTTTGCTGTTTGTTTTGTCAGAGGCGGTTCATCGTTGTGCGTTGTAAATATCCTACTTACAAGCTAGGTTTTGGCTGAGCAGTATCCCTAAAACAACCCTCGTCAAAACTGACGAACTGCTACAATAGAGAGGGCTAATCTACGGCCACTGTCATTTGAGAAAACGTGTACACCACTTGGGCATGTTCAATTATGCGTTTGAAAATTATGCCACGAGTATAACGAAAAAGCCACCCTCACTATCATCTTCGAATCCAAATTAACCGCTCAATGGTGGCATAACCTAAGATACAAAACAAACCCAGGGGTTGGAATTGAAGCAATTACAGGTTTAACCTAGTACTTTTTAGGAGAACGATTGAATCGATTGCAATGGACTAAGGAATTCGGAAAGTACAATTATACAGAAGGCTGCAATGCTTGGGAAACAAAACCCCGCACCTCCTACCATACATTAACATCTAGATTCACCTTCTAGTAAAATACTATTGCCTTGAAGTGTGTGTTGAACGGTGTGTCGTTGTACATTTTTTCTCTCAGAACATTATTGAAAACGACCCACTTTTAGAAAGAATTAAGAAAGAATTGCAGATAGACGTGCAATAAATTTTTATCCTTCCATATTTGTGAAGATATATCATATCGATCCTCGAAACATGTCCAGCTGTATTCAGATATGTTAAAACGCTTCTAAAAGATATATTTAGTGACTCTGCAATATTTCATTTCTTGGAATTTGGGTCGTTTTGAAAAAAGGTTGAATTTTGCCATTATCAATTATGGAAGGACGACCAGATAATGTCTTCGAAATCAAAATTAGAGCTTCTGAACATCGCCAACCACTTACGGACGGTGCTTTCTCATTAACCGTCTTCATTAATACATTTCACCAATTGTCCCATAAGCACTATTAAGCAAATCCGCGCTATTTTTTCTTCAATAATAAATTAAAAATACCTTATAAAAGTGAGAGATTTCGGACAAAATTGACCAATAAAAACGCCGTATATAAGCTCTTTTCATTATGTGTGTGTGCAATAATGACTTAAATAAACATAGATTCAAAAGACGAGAAGGATAAATTTAATGGCTTCATGAACTTTGCATATCTAGCCAGACTTTCTGTAATTATTTATTGCGTATTTGTTTTTTGGGGGGAAGGGTATCGTGAAAAAAGGGCCAGAGGCGACGGCGGGAGTCGAACCCGCGACCGCGGGGTCTACTAGCCGAGAGTCTCTCACGTTAACCACTCGGCTACCACGGCCCTCAAGGGGATAAAATTGAATTATTAAAAAGACCAAGGTCTTAATTTACAACCCAATATTTACTAGTCCTCATCTCTAATAAATACACTACATTGTTTTTATTTATATTATGATACTAAAGTTAGAATTTATTTGAAAAGTCAAGCTTTGGATTTTTTAAAATTGTATTTATAAAGAAACGCTGAAGCAATTAGTTAGAAAATTGATAATGTAGTATTTATCCTTCAACGAATGGCATCAATGTAGATAGAATGTAAATCGTTTATAGCTCAACAGGAACGGGGCAAAACATCACTCAGGCCACAATTGAACTTCCCGCTCTCAGAAGTAATCTTGACAATATCGAGATGACAACGGGGGAGGAACGAGGTCGGCAAATAAGGGAATATATTGTACATGTCGTGCTCGCTTCTAATGCAAATATAAATGATGTATTCGGATGCTGACTGGCGCCCCCGCCCAAATCTACGACCCCGTTTTACAACATGTTAAATCCTAGGAACGCGTAATTATGTTTAAACCGATCGTATCGATGCGGTTCCTTTACATTCGGTTACTTAGCGTGTTAACTAGTGGTGATATGAACCAGTATTGCGTGTGAATTTGCACTCTACAGAGAAAAAAATACAGTTCTCTGGAGGGAAAACACCTCGTGTAACACCTTGGTTTTTACAACCAAAATTAACCCTTTCTTTAACAAGATAGGCTAACTAAAACTACACAGGACCCTTATATATAGGTACCCTTATATACAGGTATAGCTTACCTTTTTATGAACAGATTTTCACAAGTTTTTCGCCATTTTTTCTAAAGTTTGATGAAGTTGATAGGGACATATATGTAAATGAAATGCACCATTTGAAATTTTGTTTAAAACTTTATGAAGATATTGAAGAAGCTCAAAATTATTGCATTTTTGTAATAGAGTGCTTACGATAAGAATAACTAATAAACTGCCTTTCTAGGTTAAGCAGTTGTTGAGAAAAAAATTAAATAATATTATTTCATAAATTAAATCTTAGGTCCACAAACCGCAGTAATTACAGTTTTCATCAACTTTGATGGAACTATAAAAAATTAAATTTTTGTTTTCTGCTAAACTCCGTTTTTATATATGGATTATTCCGTTCGATTTATTGAAAACTGTGGAAAACCATTTGAAAATCATCGAAAAAATGAATAGATAAATCTGAAGTATTCATGTTACTTTTTAACAGGTTTAAAAAAATTGAAAACAGTAATTATTGTAATGTTTTTTCTTATAAGTATACATTATATATTTATAAGAAATATACATTACTTATACAGCCCAGGGATCTCCCGACAGCGGAAACCCTGGCCCCGGCAGTATCACGTGCGCTCAGCACACCCTTTCAGGTTAAACTTTATTTAGGAAAGATCGTTCAAAGGTGTGTACATGTGTGCGCGGCCGTCCACACGCACACACTTTTCCGGCCTGGGGCCTCATAATGACCGAAGGATCCCAGGGACATAATCCCACCCCGCCCGTCGAACCACCACCCGACCGGCACACATACCGCATCCCAAGACACCTCCCAACTTCAAAATAAAATACAGACTATTGCGTAAAATGAATATTCTGTTGTATTAAATTATTTTATCTTCATATTTCAGAAATTAGTTTAGTTTGTTTTGGGAAAGTTAGTAGTTTGTCTATTTGGTCGGGGTCATCAGTGAGCTCATTTTGGACGTGGGTTGGAATTTACAGCCGATGTCTTTCTCTTTCGTAAATTTTTAGGTATGCTCCTTGACAAAACACTTAGTAGGAAAATGTTATTAATAAAGCAGAAAAATATCTCAATGTGCTGAAAATAGTTACATATAAAATCTGGGGATCGAACCCAGCCACCGCTCTGTTGTTTTATAGAACCATGATACGTTCAATTATAGATTATGGTTGTTTCTTATGCGGGGATGCGGCTATATCAACCCATAAACTATTAGATCTCGTAGTTAATAAAACTATTAAACAATCTATGGGATACCTAAAGTCGACGCCGATAGATGTCTTATATTCCCAAACATGTGATATGCCATTGAATTTAATAAGATAGTTTTTAGCCCATAAATTTTGTTTGAAAGTAATGGAATATTACGAGAGAATGTGTGCACAAATATGTATCTTGGCGATTCTTAAATATTGGTAAAAAAACCGTTACTGGCCTCGAGTTTTTTGAATTTACAAGAATTTAGAACTAAAATACACTGCTCCATAAATAATGTGCCACCCTTGTGTAACACAAAATAGGAGATTATTAACAAGTCGGTAAGGTCGACTATTTATCAGATGTTAAAAGCATGAGCCAGGAGCCAGCCGAAGCCATTGTAGGAGTGTTATCAAGGAACATTGCCCAGGGTACAAAAAGATTTATACCGACGGGTCGAAATCAGAGATAGGCGCAGGTTGTGCTCTGTTTGAGCCAACAGCGAACTACGAATGCCAATAGAGTGTAGCATTTACGCGGCAGAATTTTATGCCAAATCAAATGCTCTCATTTACATAGGCTCAGTAGATGACAATCAATTTTTGGTTCTCACAGATTCGGTAAGCTAGATTAAAAAACTGAGACAAAATAAACCACAATATACAGATAATCATGTGATTTTCGAGATATTAAAAAAGTTAAATTAATTTGATCAGCAAAATAAAACAGTAATAACATGGATAAGAGCCACGACCCGAACCCTTCTGTGGAATAGGAATCCACACTATTAACGATTATCTCAGACAGAAAGACAAAAAGAAAATAAGGGAACTCTGGAATTCACTTATTGGACATAAACAATCCAAGAATTTTCTAACCAATTTCGGGAAGAAAGAAATCACGGAATGCGTCAAAGGAAGCAGGAATAGACTGCGAATCCTAACAGGATTCCTAACAGGACACTGCAGACTAAATGGACATTTAAAGAAAATGGGAGTAAACCAAGATGGCACATGCAGATTCTGCAAAGAAGCAGAAGAAACACCAACACATCTATTAACAAACTGCGGAGCAACATTAGCCCGCAGGAGGAAGTGTTTTGGGATGTACAATGTGACCATAGATGAGCTACAACCAATAAAACCGGGCCTATTAATCAAGTTCCTTGACGAACTAGGACTCACCGATGTGCTTTAAGCAGAGAACGGGGGATACAATAGCTCTTGAAGGGCGCAGTGTACACACCGTGAAAACCTTCAATCAATCAATAAATCAAACATGGATAAGAGCGCATGCAAGTTTAACTAACAGGTAGATACATTAGCGAAACATGCAGCGAATTCAGAGCACTCCTTGTTTAAATTACATATCGAAGATGTAATTCCAATTGCTTTCTGGCTGTTGTGAACTGCACAAGACAAGAGGATCGCATGGTTGATGCTACAAATCCAATACCATTAACACAAAACTCCTATGCAGAACAACATGGGACTAAAAACGCAACCCTGTGTCACCCCATTTTCTTGGATAAATTCTTTAGATTCAGCCGTATCGCATCTTATTCTAAAACGTCTATCAGACCGAAAATTTATAATAAATTTGAGCACATCGCACGCATCGCAATAAGTCATTTTATTATTAATCGTCGGCATGTCCGATCGAATGCATTTTCTAGATCTAAAAAAAATAGCTATAACCGTAAATTATAAAAAGCATTCAGAATGTCAAACTTTAATCTAACTACGTTGTAGATCTTCCCTTTCGGAAATCACTTTGCGAAGAAGGCAATAAATAATTTGAATCAAGAAACCACTGGGCTCTATTAGTTATTTATTTTGCGAATAGTTTGCACAATGAACAAGTCATTGAAATGAGTCTATAGCTAATTACTAAGAGAATGGATTTTTTTTTGCGAAATTGTATTGCTATGGCATGTAACCATATCTTCGGAAATAGACCTTCTAAAACGAAAGTTTTTTTTATCATGATTATACACATACTGTTTGGGGCCAGGAGTTGAGTCTTTTCTACTTGACAATGGGTGTTCAAATTCGTTTACAGAAAAAGATTTTTTTAAAGGGTTTGCAGGATAAATTGGGGGCATCTCTATTTCATACTTGTGAACCATAAGATTGGGCGCGATGTTGCTGTCTGCAGATGGATTACATATTGCCCTAGTAAGTCCACGATTGCGTTTTGTTCAGTGACGTGTGTATTTTGGTCTTAAAGCCAATATATAGGGGGTGAATAAACAATACCTTTGATTCTTTTAGGTGTATCCCAAAACATTTTGCTAGTGGTGTGACATTATCAAGAAATGAAATGGCAAAAAGGAGGGCAAATTCGAAAGGTGCGGTTGAGATGTCCCGTGTCCGAGTGGACCGAGGTCACGATAGCTCAAGTAGTAGAGCAGCGGCGTATCAAGCCGAAGATCAAGGGTTCGAATCCCTCTCGTGCCATTGACTTTTTTTATCTCAACTAAAAAGAGTAATTAAATGTAATATATTGATTGGTCAAGCGGACTACGCAATTAGTGAATTTAAGGAATTGTCAAGAAAATTTTCTCAAGACTGCTTTCTACTCTTCTTTGTAATTTACCTTAATTTTTTTCGCGCGGTTTAAGGAATTCAATAATTCGGCAGAAGATCGTCTGAGATATTTTCCTCAAACATTTCTTCCTTTCCCTTAACCCACTTACGCACTCCGCTGTCCACCGTGGCACCGGATTGGTTTTTCTATTATAAGAAAAATTGAGGAATGGCAGTTTCAGCCATTTTAACTATGTATGAATTTAATTTCAAAGTCAAATGGTTAATTTCTGTGCCGCTTAGTTTTAAATTATACAGATCTACTATGTCATGGTAAAGGAGTCAGTTTGTCTTGTCTATTTTCCACTTACGGGGTCGCTGATTTGCCAATAGAATATTATTACTTTCAATGATTATTGGAAAATGGTCACTGCCATGAATGTCATCTATTCTGTACCATGTCAAACGGGAGTGAAGAGTGGGCGATACGAGCGTCAAATCAATATTAGAAAACCAGATCTCACTCTAAGATGAGTAGAGATAGAGCTATTAAAATTATTTAGGTTGCATAGGTCCATAATAATTTCAATAAATTTACCATGTTCATCCATGTTGAGGGAGGAGATTATATATCAATTAGTCCATTCGATTTTGTGACCAGGGAGCACACTACCCATTAGAATGGGGGTGGGTAACATTCTAGCACCTATAATTTGTAAATCAGAACTTGTGTCTTTTCATAATAATTTCATTCTTAATCAATATACTATACACCACCACACTTAATTAGCCCGCCAGTATAGTCTTTTCTAAGCTCATCATATTGTCTGAAATAGAATTTTTCAATGGGTTTAAAGTTTGTTTCTTGTAAGCATGAAAATTATGCGTTTAAATTTAACTACTGGGAAGAGTTGTGTGGATTTAAATATGAAATGGTGGGTGATTATACTATATAGTGATTTTATCTAATCTAATAGTTTGTACTGATCAATGAATCACACTAGGTTGGGTTCTTGCAGAATTTGTTTTTTAATGTTTACACCTTATGATGCTTAGATGTTGTTTTCTCGGATTTACTGAATTTGGCACTGCTTTCACTTGATGAAGCATTTTGAGAAATTGGCCTCTTTAGGGTTACGGAAACATTTTTAAGGATAGCGTTTTTAACATGGGCCATTGTTATTGGTTTTAATGACTTGCTAAGAGTAAAGAGCAGTAATTTGTTTTCACTTTTTGCTAGGTCATTAGTATTCTCTGCTCTGACGGTGGACAAGGATTCTATTTACTTGAAGGCTTGTTCAAATTAACTCATTCTATTTGCCAGGTCAACGACAATGTTGGTTAGTTTTTCAACTTGTTCCTCTAAAAGGTTTGAACTCAAAGCATTTAGGGCTTGAAAAATCTCAAGTTCATGTCGAGGAGGGGAGGAAGATGTATTGGATGTGGTCTGATCAGTGGAAGTAATAACCTCAGAATTAGATTCAGAGGGGATTTCGTCAATTGGCATGTTAACAACTTGTGCGTAAGAACGTGCGTTCGGAGGTTTATGATGCCCGCGAAGAAGTGATTCCACATTTTTCTAAGACGTTTTTTCACTAATCCGAATTTTTTCTATGCATTTCTCTCCGATATAACAAGGTATGCATTATCGGCTACCACAGTTTATGCATTTGGAAGCGTTTGAGCAATCTTTCCCGTCATGGTCAGTTTCTCCGCAGTTTCCACAATTTTTAGTTTGACAAAATGACCTGAATCTGAAGCATGAAAAACACATTGGGGTCTAGGTTCAAGAGGCCTAACTTGCCAGAAAGAAAGTCGAGAGCAACTTTGTCCGGAAGTTCTGGTCTTTCAAACGTCAATATTAGCGTAGGAGTTGGGACTTAGTGTTATTTTGTTTCCTAAACACACGTTGTACTTCTATAAAGTATTGTTTGGCTAATTGTCTCTCAATTTCATCTTCATAAGTTCAGTAACTCAGGGGCTGCTATGATTTCCTTCGAGTAATTAAGAGTTTTATGAAGATTGAATTTCATCGCAATGACTTCAAGGGTTTTCATACCGTTCAGCTTTACAAAAGCCTTTCCACAAGAGACCGTACCGTTGTTCAAAAATTGCACATTATTCTGGAGAGAAAAGCGTTTTATAAATTTGCAAATTTTAAAAGAGCTGAAATGATTAAATAATTAAATACTTTTGGAATGGCTGATTGTCATCCTCATTATTACATACTTTGAGCCTACCCCATTTCAGTTTTTGTATTGGAAATGTATTGAGACCAAAATCAGGGGGTTCGGGGTCACAGTGCATAATGTGTATCTCCTTAAGGAGACGAAATAAAACTGAAAACCTCTTTTAAATATAAAATATGTAAACCATTACAGATAAAAAAAACAGATCGTTCTTCACAAAACACACGGATGGAGAAGTTAAGCAATTATCGTCCTGTCTTGCCCGGAGCGTATACGCGGCGGATCTGAACGCCATATCCCTCGCGCTGGGCATGATCAAAAATAAAAATCACAACTCTTTTTTGTTATGTATGGATTCCCATTGTGAGGTCCACGAATTCTAGAGAGAACCTCCGTGGATCCCCTAATAAATAAGATACAAGAACACTGCCAGACTGTGGCAAGTGAAGAAAGACATCTGTCTATGGTCCAAGGAGAACTGTTCGAAAAGGAAAATAAATAGTGACAAGTCTAGGCATATGCCATACAGGAATATATTACGGACACCTTTTCGCCGTAAAGCGACCTCGTAGGTGCCCGTCATACAAGAATAGAATAAAAGTAAAAATAAAGTCGAGCACCTTTTCCATTGTAAAAAGCTTGTTGCACGCAGACAATTTTTTATTATCTCATCGGACCTGTGCGTAATATTGGACAAAGATCGCTGTTCGGTTACTTCAGGGCTAGGGATTTGTAAATGTCTGCAGTGTTTATATTGTGGTCTGAGTTGTGTCTGTTCTGACATTATGCTAATTTATTGAAATTATTGTATTTTTTAGCGTGAAAGGAAGGGGTTGTTTAAATCACGCGGAATATCAGGGGGCGAGTATGTTACCTCCGGAGAGTAAAAGTAAGTTATTAGAAAGAATGGAGTGGGATCAGCCCGGCCCCGGGGACCGAGTTCTCTAGGGAAGTGATTGTGACCAAACATCTATGTTTGTGATGATGTAAACATATGTGGTTTGTTTCTATCTCGGATTTGACAACCTGATGAAACGAGAGGCTAGAGCTTTAGGATTTCTATTTATTCTCTATAGGACAGTAGTATACTCCTCCTATTTGTTTTTTATTCAATGGTGAAAAGAAAATTATATAAACGTTTTAAGTGTAGGTGAACATCGTTAATTATTGTGAAAGTTAATTCTATTACTAAACTAAAATTCCTCCTGTCTTTTGATCTCGCACGTAATATATACTATAAAGAGAATTTCAATTATAAAACATTATGAGATTTCCGAAGAGGGAGGTATTCATAAAGTACCTTATAATATACGCCTGTTGTGTTTGGTGACCGTTAATTAATGATTATTTGGTGATGGTGAGATACGGTCTGGTGTAAAGTAGGTTTTAGAAACATTTTCTTTATCCTGCCAACGTATCGATCTTTATTGAGATCATCTTCAGGGCTTGAAGTGTTTTTTTCTGCGTATTTGTGTCATTCTTGGGTGTCGTGTTGAGATGGCTATTTATTTCTGTAACATTCATGATCGTGTTAGTCGTTAATACCGTTGGGCGTAACTTCTTTATGCTAGACTGACAGAATTTGTTCCCTTAGGTGTTAGGTCTGGGTGAGTTATGTGAAATCAAATCTTCTTTTGTATGGGGAAGGCGTTTGCCAAAGTTATGAACCTGTAATTTAGTCTTGTAATTTGGAACGACCTTCATTGCCTTTCACCGCTTGGTCGATCTGTCAATTGCATTTCGCCAAATTCATTGTTGTTCAGGTCGATTTATATGAAGTCAAGAAACCTTTTATAAAGTCGTAGTTGTGAGGGCGTTCGTCGGCATCACGAATATATCGATTAACCTTGTCTTGTTCTCTATAGCTACTTAATAACGAAATTGTTCAATTTTGTAATTATTTTGATTTTACGGTTTCATTTTGTATATCTAATTGTTCCAATGGCTGGTTCGTATTCGTGAATTTGTTTTTCACTATTGGATTTATAGTTGCATGGGAATTTTTATTAGTCTTTTTTTTCGTTTTGAATTTGATTGTGAAACCATTGTTGATGTTTGCATAGTTACAGTTTGAAATAAAATAGTAAGTTTTCCCAATTTTTGGGACTGTTGGAAAACTTTTGTGGCTGTGGGTTCAAATTAGGACAGTAAAACTTTTCTTTTTTATTTACTATCGTATAGAAATTATTAAATTTTTTTAACATTTAAGTATATATACGTTTTCCATTTAATTTCTGACTTTTTGACCTCTATTCAGGTCATCGTCGAGTGGTGAAATGTAGTGTTATTTATAAACTGTCGTGTTTGACGAGTGTATAAGTGGTGAAATTGTTGTCAGTTTGTTTGAAATCATTACAATCGTTGTAAGAAAATTAAAATCTGTCTTTTTTTGCCGTTTTAGTATTCTTCCTTTGTTAAATAGGTGAAATTTTCCAGTCCCGTGTCCACCACTAAAATCGATCAGTCAACGTTCAAATACCTTAGATAATAGACGAATTGAATTGTATTTATAGCCGCTTTGTGGGTAAATCGATCGTCCAATTTCAGACTAGGAAAATGCAGTAGTATGGAAATGTGGCTTTACAATATACAAAAATGAAATGATAAAAAAGTAAAATTGACCTATTTATATCGGGTTTATATTTTACCATGAGTCGTTGGCAACTTTTGAATGTTAATTCATCGAAATTTCTTTTACTTAAAAAAAAAAAAAAAATACACTGACAGGCAAAAAATTTTTTTCAAATATATTTATGCTGCCAATACTTCTCCGGTGTTTTAACGACGAAGTTCTCAATGTGTTTTCTGAGCTATTCAGATGCAATTTGACGGGGTTTTGCAGAATCAATAATAATGGAAAATCCGAAAGGCCAAATACTTATGGGCAGGCGATCATAGGTTAAGATCTAGTAATTTTGGGAGAGTCAGTAAAGACTAGTTGGTGGCCGCTATTTAAAAACCGGTTTCTTGGCGACAATAGGAATATTTTTTCACCAATTTTAATTTTAATCAATCTATTCGTGTGCGATACATACTAAAAATTGATTTGGCCATCGATTGGGCGGAAGAAGCACCCCCATCTAAACCCTCCATGTGCATATTACTTTCTTGTATGGTGATATGATCTTGGTCTTCATAACGGTGGGTCGTGTTGGGGAATTAAATAAATTTAAAAAAAAAATTAAAAATTAATCGATTAAACTTAGTTAAAATTTTAGCGTTTTTAATAAATAGAAAACTTAATTATTGTAATGTTTCAAACTAGACGTTATTACATAAAAACAAAAACGAATTCTTCAATTAATTTCATGCAAATCTAACATTTTTAACCAATGCTGAAACAATTTTTGATTTTTCATATAATTTGACTACTCGGTATATAAAACTGATTTATCGTTTAAACGTAAACTTTAGAATTTTTTAAAAATTATAATATGTGTCGAGCTTGTGATTTAAAAATAAAAATAATTTTTTTTCCTATGTTCAGTTGTTTTTGATAAAACCAGGGAGATACACATCAGTTGACACACTGAAAATTTAACGTTATTTAACATATTCTCAGATGGTTTCGGCATTTTGCATGAAATTTGATGAACTTCATAAATCCGTATATAAAAATATATGTTATTGTTTAAAAGTCAGCAGTTCTACTTTTTACGCTTTTAAAAATTCAGAAAACATTATTGTAATGTTTACAAGTAGAGCTTAAGATTTAAAAACAAACTGTTATTTTAAAGAAATGATGAAGGTGGGGTGAGTTTGTGTAGATTCAACTTTTGTAAATAATGACTCCACTCAGAGATTTCTTGTTTGCAACGATCCAGATTTTTAATACCAAACGCTCATGATCAGGTTGAAAATGTTATAAACACGTCTCTCGATATGGGAAGCTGGTTTCAATGTTTTAATTTTAACTTTTTAGATTTGAAATAAATTATAAATAGCAATTACAAACAATTATAATCTTACTTAAAAAACAGTGCGTGTCAAGAAATATTTATTGATAGTTTGCTAGAAAAAAGTTAACATCAAAAGAAGCAACGAACTCAGCCACCCCTACCAAAAATGAATCTTGACGTTTTAGTTGCTTGGCCTAGACTGGTGAACCAGCAAGGAAAGTAGGTAAAATTCTTAGACGAGAAAGTGTTAGAGTAGCTTTTAAAGGTACGCATTTAGGTAAAGAGATTATGGACTAAAAGCAGGGTTTATCAGCTTAATTGTAATGATTGCGATTACATAAATTGGACAAACCGGCTGAAAAATTAAAACGAGAGGCATAAATCGAACAAATGCTCTGAATTGAAAGACCATCGGAATGAAAAAAATCTATTTAAATTTAATAAAACAGTTTACACACTTTCGACAAAAGGAAGGGAGTAGAATTGCTTCAGAAATTTGAAATTAAAAAAAAAATGCATAATGAAAACTTGATCCATAAATATTGCAATATATTTTGATTTACCTCCTTTTTGAACTTGTACTTAATAATATTTGAAACAGAAATTAATCACAAATTTAAAATTATTATTTTGCAACACGAGTTAGGATAATAATTAACGTGTTGTAATTCATGTTTTTTGCAAGTTTAAAATTTATGGGTATTAAAAACCAGCTTCTTACTAGAACGTCGTTGAATCGTTGAAGTCATGTCAAGAGACGCGTGACTTCACCTCATGTCGTTTACTATTTGAAAATAAAAAGTTTAAAATAATTAATAAAATTTTATTTCAATATTAGGGTTCATGTTTTGTTTTTTGTAGGAATTTCATTGGTTCTAAAAATCTCTCATTTATGTTATAAATGTAATTGTTGATGTCTATAGACTCAAAGAGCAGATGTACAACTTAGCAATTTACCCTATTCTTGCATTCCTCAACTCTTCCTTGTGAGACGGTGGAACGAATCGCCAATGCAAACACGGTTCAACCCTCTGGACACAACTGTTATTTATGCGATGCCGTTATTTTCCATAGCGTCCGAACGGCGTCGGCTCCAATCGTCCGGTTCGATCTAAACGAACTTTACAACAGAACAAATCAACAGATGCCAAGGTCAGGCATGTCGCGATAACAAACTTATTCCGGTTTCGTGCAGATCGCTTCTGGATCGGCTCTTTTTTTTTAATTGGAACGGTTGGTAACATCAAAAGGCTCGAGATAATTTTAATGCTGTCTGTCAACTCAACAACACCCGTGACGAAAGATGAATATTCGAAAAGTATACTGGTTATAATGGAGAAATCCTCTGCTTTTTCGTTTCTTTCACCTGTGTCTATTTCCAGACGTAGATGCAATAAAAGCTGTTACTGGAATACTGAAATGAGATGGTATAGCAAACCAATTGTTGGTGGTTCACTTGACTTCATTTTCTTCTTGGACAGGGGTCATCGTCAAATAGACTATTTGGTTTTCGGAGAGAGAAGTCTAAATATGTGAAAATTCGATAATGGTAAATAAGTTGTTGGCCTTTTTTTGAACAAACAAAGACTTTTTGAATCTTTGTAACATTCGTCGTTATCGTATGAGACCTTATCTGCGACTGTATTTATTTCTATCAAACATTAATTTTGTAAGTAGTTAAAATTAACGATGTTCAATATTGAAATTTTGACTTGTGGAGTGCGTCAAGAAACTGTATTTGGCACAATTTTTTGACTTTGTATATAAATGATACGTTTTAATTAGAAACTTGCGAATTTTCTGGGTTTGCGAGTAATATTTTATCCGCATTGATCGGATTGATAGGTTTGCAGTGAATACTGATTATAGAACGGCCAAGCATGTTGGATTACTGAACACCCCTTTGGTATAGTGAAGGATTTCGAATCGTGGTTGAAATTACCTATCGGACAGATAGGATTTTAGGATGAAATACTAAGTCTTTGAATTGAAAGATGTCCTTGAGTTTTTAGAGAAGGCTTGGTACCAAAGTCGATTTAAGGCATCCGCGGTTCTAAGGAGGATGCGATTCTACCAGGCAGTGTGGTTTTTTACAATGATAACGCCTGAACAAAAATATGTAATACGTTAACAATTAACAGACTATGAAAAGTCTTCATCATTGCATGTGCCGATCATTTGAGTGACAGCGTTGCAGACAGTAGGAAGTTTTGATGTTTCTGTAAATTTCATAAAAACCTTCAAACTACAGCAAATCCGAAACCTCACATCCAGGTCCCGCCCCGCCGACTGAAGTGACATTGGCCGCGAAATCTCGTAGCGAGTGATGGTGATGATTGGGAAAGCGATAATGACACAAGTATTAATTAAATAGACAATGTTTTTATAACATTGGAGTAATACTACTGGATCTTTTCTCGACTCTTGTTTTTAATTTATATATATATATATATATATATATATGCGCTTGCACACAATTTAATATTTGTTTAATATAGACGTCCAATTATTGTACGCACAGTGCAGCCATTTGAAATCGAAATGATGACAACACAAATCAACCTACGAGTAAAAAGTGAGGATTGAATAGTCCTGAGTGCAGCTATAGCTTCGCCCTTTTAAAGGTTTGCTGGCCCACTTCAATTGTCCCATTGTTGTTGGCTTTTCACACTATCGATCCCACAATTACTTGCTTTTCATCATTCGACGCCCTTTTAAGAGCGTTTCCGTTTCTGAATCGGAATCAAAGACGATTGATATCGTCGTTCTGCGATATGGGAGGGTGAAAGTGACACCGGCTGTTTATTGAACCGGTCAATAGAGACACCTGAGAATGCCACTTGACGCGCATCGCAGACCACCACCCTACTGACCAAATGAACTGTCTGAAATTTTAAGCTCAAACTGTTGAATGTGGTTGCTTGACGTATACAACTGGTTAACAACCTTTAACCATTTTACCACTTTAAAAACTAGAAACTTTTCTTACTTATCTATTATATCGAAGAAACATTCTTTTTTTATTATTTGAATTCATACTACATATTCACCAGGAAAAAGAGATTATCGTCTGATGATAAAACCGGAGGTTTGGAGACGAGTCTTTGAAACCTATGGCCAGAAACATGTATGTTCCAATTCCTCTCAATCTCAATTCTCTTCCTCTCTCTCTCTCTCTCTCTCTCTCTCTCTCTCTCTCTCTCTCTCTCTCTCTG
>CM077100.1:31843805-31890701 GCA_039619505.1 Cimex hemipterus | reverse complement strand
CTCTCTCTCTCTCTCTCTCTCTCTCTCTCTCTCTCTCTCTCTCCCTACCTTTCCTGTCCTCTCAGTTACAATACCTTTTCTCTCAAGATTGCCACCAGTTTGAGGACACGAAATAGTTCATTATTATCACGGCACTTTCCAACATTAGATTTCCTGAAATATTTCAACGCCTTCAGGAGTACACACAAGCTTGTGAAAATTCACTCTTATCAGCTCATGAACGCCGATATCGAAACTACTTCTACTCATCAGCATCAGGCATTGGAATAAAAATAAATAAGGACATGGAGGGAACACATGGCATAGAGTGAAAACCAGCAAGGTAACTCATACATATTTTCACGCATACGAAATTTTAGTTAAGAACTCTGAGGAAATCATCTGAAGGACTGTGATACTTAGTTGATCATCCGCCTATTCACGCTGTTTTGACCAAGATGCGGTTTGGCCTGACGCCATTTTCAACTCTTTGTCGCGGTCGATGGCCCAAAGCCAAAGTTCGAGAAAACAGGACGGATGATCAGTTCCGAAGTAAATTGGCGACGGTTTTTCCTAAAATGTACTGACATATTGTATATATTATATACTTACATTACCAAGTAAATTTAGTCTATTATTTGTATGCCAATAGAAAAAGATTACCATTTCTTCCTTTTCCACACGTCTACTTCATGTTAAATGAAATTATTTTTAAAGAAAAATATTCACGCACTCATTTATTTAAATTCTTTCATTATACCTCCTTATCAATCTTCATCTCTCTCTCTCTCTCTCTCTCTCTCTCTCTCTCTCTCTCACTCACACTCTATCTCTATATATCGGAAAGACCATCAGAAATAATTAATTCAATTTTCATCAAAAGTATATAATGATCATCATTACATCCAGATCAAACAGGCCTGTTTTATAATCTAATTTATATCAACTTCAGGACTGGTTCGACTAGAAAATAGTGTTCAACTGGGAAAAGAAGCACAAGTTGTGAAGGTGTGCCTTGGATAACATAGAGTGATTGATTCATGGGCGTAAGGATAAGGAAAATGATAAATTGTCTTTTAAAAATCGGACCGATTCGATCAGGTTTGAAATCTTTTCTTTGATTGGAGCCTTGGATAAGATATCTGTTGTTGGACGAGCCGGTGTCAGATATTATTTTCTTTTTTGCCATTACTTTAAAACAAAATTGAACGTAGTCTAGACAAAAAATTGGAAGGAAAATAAAAATTATTTAATCATTACCTGTCTCCTTCTTTCTGATTTCCATTTCGAACGCATGACTTTCACAAAATGAAACCAATTAATACTCGGCAAAAAGTTTTTTTTAATACAAGAAAACGAATTCTAATTTATTCAATGGAGTAAACACTTTTCCTGAGGTGGGCTTTATCTCTTGAAACATGAAATACTAAATAAGGGAAAACGGAAGAATCAATACACTGTCTGTGGTCGCTATGGAACTTTATCTGACGTTCACCTCCCCCACCTAGTGTAAATAGAACCTTGTATTTCTTATGTATTGCTCGGAAGCAAGATTTGGAGCCATAGAATTTGTTTTTAACCGGTGGGAAGGAATAATTTAATCATTTATTTTGAGTTTTTCATCAAAATATATCGTAGCAGGAAATATATGCATCTGGTGTTTCTGATAGCAGAGTAAATAACACGGCAGACATTACGGCCACAGGCATGCATTTAAATGTAGAATAAACATGGAATGCTATCATTAGTTACAAGAATGTAACCTGTGATCCGACTCTACTGGCAATACTTCTGATAACTAATACCCCCTTTCCATCGGCTATGCGCGCATTATTATAATTTTATTCCTTCTCTGCTCTGAACAGTTTTAATAATTTGTTGATGGGAATGATTATCTGGAGTTCATTAATTCCTGAAAGTACATCATACTTTCAACAGCGCTATTATACTTTGCCATTCAATACTATTTGTGTGGCACTGGTGTAACAGGAATGTTAAGAGCGGGGAGAATGTTTACATCACTCAAGACAAATTTCATTATATTCAACTTCACATCCTATTTTTTTTTTTTTTCAAACCTTGACATTGAAATATTGTCATGATTACATCTCCATTTTTGTTTCTCAGATACTCTTTTTTAAACGGGAAATTAATGGAACATATAAAAATTCATTTCTTTATGCCAAAATTTGCGTGATTAGGAAAGACGGGGTTGTTTAACGTTCCTATTGACCATCTAATCAGCAAACAAACCCAGTAACGGCCTTCAGTTACCATTTTTCCTATTTGGAAGAATGTTTCAAGAAGATATCACACCTAACATAACCTGAATTGTGGAAAATAGCCTTTAGCCTTCGCCGCATCTCTTTCCCTCCCATTCAGAACAAATTTCTTCCTTTCAATTAATTAAGGCTTTTCATCTCAATTAAAAACCTTAATTAATTGTAATGTATTAATTGGTCAAGCGGACCACGAAATTAGTAAATTTTTCTTCTTTCCTTGAAACCAATGTCGTTCTATATTGGGGATTTAATATCACCACAAAAGATTTATGGGAAACTTCTGTTAGAAACAATAGATTTGAAAAGACTATATAAACTGCTTGAAAATTCAGGTGATAAGCACTCACAATTGAACTGTTGGGTCCAGCCAACCCACAACCTACAAAGAACCGCCTCCCTCCACTCTGAATTCCATGGCAATGGATCCATGGATCCCAAGTTCCCTACTCTGTACGACCTTCATGTCCACACAGACCTTCAAATCCCATCTTTTATAAACTCTAGAATCTCATCCCAATCCACAACTTTCAAAGGTTCGAGACACTCATCTGAAATTAATGGAACCATTGTCCAAAATCTTTATTTCTCATCCAACCTTACTATCCACATTGACCTTCAAATCTCATTTGTTTTCAAAAGCGCAGAAAGTCGATACATATCCAGGTACACACAGAGAAAAACATTGAAACTCAAAAAATCTTGTTTGTTGAACTAAGTAAAACTAAAATTGCCATAACTTCAACTATAGCATTTCAATGGGGGCGTCGGTGGCCGCAAGGTTTAGTCTTTGACACGGCGCTCATCACTGGAGGTAAAGATATTAAGGTATAGACATAGACATGGGTTGTCCGGAAAATAATGCAGGATTTTAAGTTTTCATTAAAAAAAATCTATATAAAATATTCTGTTTACGTTTACAGGATTACTCATTTGTATGAATGTCAATACTTATTAATCCTCTTCCAAGTGATATTGTTTGTTTAACTCTGTAGCATTCCGCTACTTGGAAATAATTCAGTCATCCTTATAATGTCAAAGCGAGAATTTCGTACGATTTTCTTTTACGAGTTTAAACTCGGCCGAAGCGGAGCCCAAACGGCTAGAAACATTAACCAAGTCTGGGGCGAGGGTTGTGTTAATGAGTGCACTGTGCAAAGGTGGTTTACAAAATTTCGGGAGGGAGATTTCAGCCTTGAAGATGAAGAAGGTCGTGGAAGGCCTTCCTCTCTTAATGATGATGTTCTGCGATCAGTGGTGGAAGAAAACCCCAAAACAACTGTTCGAGAACTTGCAGAGCAACTCAAAGTCAGTAAAACGACCGTCGCTGACCACCTCAAGGCGATTGGAAAAGTGAAAAAACTCGAAAATTGGGTTCCACACTCATTAAACGATCGCCAAAAAAATCAGCGCTTTGATGTTTGTGCATCACTTCTTTGTCGAAACAAAAATGACCCATTTCTGGCCAGAATTGTTACATGTGACGAAAAGTGGATTCTCTACGATAACACTAGACGTTCTGGACAGTGGCTCGACAAAGGAGAAGCTCCAATACATTTTCCAAAGCCCCCAACTCATCAAAAAAAGGTAATGGTTACGGTATGGTGGGCTTCATTTGGTTTAATACACTACAGCTTCTTAAATCCTGGCGAAACCATCAATGCTGAATCATACTGTAACCAAATTAATACCATGCATCAGAAATTGGCAGTAATGAAGCCCTCTTTGGTCAATCGGAAAGGGCCCATTTTGTTGCATGACAACGCTCGACCGCATGTGTCACGTGTAACGTCACAAAAATTATTGGAGCTTGGCTATGAAACTTTGCCTCACCCACCCTACTCTCCGGACCTCTCGCCTACTGACTACCATTTTTTTAGACACCTGGACCTCTACTTACAACACATAATATTCAAAAATCAAACGGAACTGGAAAATGCATTTATTGACTTTATCAATTCTAAAAATTCTGAATTCTACTCAGACGGAATTAATAAGTTACCAACACGTTGGGAGAAATGTATTGAGAGTATGGGAAATTATTTTGATTAAAGAACATTGCTTTAAAGTAACTAGTTTCTTTTTTTTTGTTTAATACCAAACACCGGCACCCTGAGGGTTTATATGACCTCTGCTGTTGCGAACCCTCGTTAAAAAAATTAAAAATAAATAAATATAGCATTTCAATACATATTTATCGGCTGAATTCAATTTAGAAAAGATAAATAAACCAAAACACAATTGAAATATAGAAATAACGTTTACCTTCGGTTACCAGCGTTGGATTGTGATATTCGTGCCATCTCCAAATCAATAGTGACTTAATCAATGTATAATTTTACGGCACTTTGCACTTCAATCACGATATTAAGAAATCAAAACGACATGGAACAACGGTTTGCTGCCAATTTTCAATGCGCCTGTACACTTTTGGAAATAAAACTCAAAATTGTATGTTATACGGATTGTTAACTTTATTGTATCGCATTAACAGACACGCATTTCTATTTGGATCATTGCCGGCTTTATGAACAACAATGTTTACTTAGGCGTCTGGAGAAAGATTAACGTTGTGAGACCGGAAAGCGGGGTTACTGTGTGTGGTTGACATCAACAAGCAACTTCAAATAGGAAAGACCGTTTTACCAAGCGTTCTTATCGTGAAGTTCCTATCGCAGAACGAGTTAGTTTAGGGTTTTTTCATGAATCCATACCTGTTTACTGACCGATGTGTGTACTTTACATTAAGGTTTTGCAATGACGGGTGTCTGTCTTATTTAGATTGCAGCATCATTGAAATATTTTTTGTTGGCCATGCCCTAAAGGTAGTTTACTTATTTAATGATTAAAATTTTGTTTTTAAATAAAACGCCACTAAACTTGAAAATAATATAAAATATGTCTTAATGGGCTGTACACCCGGTTTGATTTTATGATTCAATCCCCTGAGAGTAGGTTGTTTCACTAAATAAAAAAATATTTTCTGAATTAATCTTCAGCGAAGGTTAGTTATATTGTTCCGTTTACGGAAGTTTAATTTCTCTCTATTCTCTCCCTACTGGGATTAAAGCCGTACAAAATTCTTTGGGACTGAAGCCAAATGAGTTAGGTATAAATTTCACCGACATCCACTCTTCATTCCCCAGACATTAGAAAAATCGTACAATTCACCCTTTCGGAGAGAGCGGAAGACCCTTAATGACCTTTTATGCGACCTACAATCCGACGAGGAAATTGACCTGATGTAAAAGTTTGATGGGAGAAAGTCTGTATTCTTCCACTAAAACGGGAGTAAGAACACTATATTGCCGTAATATCTCACTACGGTATAAGGTTACAACAATAAAAATACTTAAAATAAAAACAACGTTTTACTAGTCAAAAGAATAGAGCAAAAGAATTTGGCACAAAACAGATGGCCAATTATTTCAGGTAGAGCGTGAAAAAGCGTTGTGGTTTGTGTTTTCAAAAGCCGCAAAGAAAAATTATTAAATAGAAATCGATAAGAGCATAAAAGAGAGAAAATAGATGGAGAGTGATAACTTAAGAGAGAGAGATTTATGCAAAGCAGAAATTGGTCAGTTTTTCTTTTGGCAGATCGTTTATTTTCTCATTTGCGTGTAGAAGTAAAATATTATCGCAGGAATATACTACAGAAGCTTTACAATCGTAAGGGTACGGACTAAATTACTTTCTAACAATGTTCGTAAAATATTTAAGATGAAAGTAAACATAAATGTGACCGTGGTTTAGTACTACGTAAGTCACCTGAAACGTCTTAATAAAAACCCATAAACAGCTTTAAAAAAATTGACATTTTTCTTTAAATTCATTTAAAAACTCGACATACCCAGTGATTAGATTATTTTTTTTTAATCATTTCAACAGTTCCAATATGAACAAATATTGAGAGAAATGTTAGTAACTTAGTGGAACCACATTTTTTTGGAAGATAACAATTTCAGTTCAGGGGCGGTGAGGTCTCTAGAAATTCGGCCAGTTCGATGAATAATGAAAGCTAAACCTGACCAATCGGGACGAGCGGTTGATAAAGGGAGAAAACATCTTTTGAAATATTTTGGTGTTTACGACCAAAAAAACACGGCATTGAATAAATGAAAGCCCAAGACCGGTGGTGGTGCTTTTCAGTGAAAACGCCTTTGCCTTTAAACCGCTGCTCCACCCCGAACCCTAGGTCACGATTGATCCACGATTTTAATCCTCCCCCTTCCCCGAACGAAATCCGACTCTTATGTGGAGATATGATAGCAAATGGCAAATTTGCCAATTTAAAAAAAGCCATAATCACTCACGTCTTCTCATTTACTATACCTCCACGATTAGCCAATATTTATGTAAATATAAAAATGCATTTACTTAATTAACATATAAATTTTACCTCGCAAAATTTTGATTTCCTACGAAGAAATACAATATCTTTCAGAAGATGGAATGAGTTCGAACGTGTAAGAATTCGATGCAACGTACGAAATCGTGACCCAACGATTTAACCATTTTCAAAAGCATGAATGGTATGCTTTCATCAAGGTTTCAATTAAAGTAGCAACGTGTTGGTAGCAACAACGCACGAGCAGTAGATGCCAGTGATTATGTCATTATTGATTCGCTGTCCATTTATTCCCAGATCATACGGACAATTATCCTAATCGATTCTATCAGACTTGATAATACTTCGGTTGCTGCACATATGACCTACTTTTTGTAGTATCCTCATAGTTTTTTTCCGATTGAGTGGGCTCCAGATTTAGCACGTGATGATTGGTCTGCAATTTAAATTTTTCCAAACCTAC
The DNA here is from genome assembly GCA_039619505.1 of Cimex hemipterus. Classification (NCBI taxonomy): domain Eukaryota; kingdom Metazoa; phylum Arthropoda; class Insecta; order Hemiptera; family Cimicidae; genus Cimex; species Cimex hemipterus. Next base: position 31,883,632 of record CM077100.1, on the reverse strand, counting down.
CTTAGTCTAATTATTGCATGATCATCGCACAAATTAATTTTAATTTGACATTACTTATAAACGCAAACCAATAAGATGAGAGGCATGAAGAGACTAATAGATAAAATAAAACATTGGTCTGATTAAAAAATAAAACTCATGCAAGTATGGATAAAACTTATAGCATATGTAAGTAAAAGAAATAGAGGAAATAGAGTCAGTGAGACATATCTACCGAAATGACAAAAAAAATATTATAGAAATAAGGAAGGCTTTTCCATATTTTAATGGCCCGAGAGCGATCAGGATTCTCAGTACAGTCCAGAGAATAGTGTGTCCAGGCGTTAGGCTGGGCGTTCACTAAGTCTGTGGCTCGGCGCAGAACCGACCTCCATGAAGAATACATTCAAATGAATATAACCCCTTACACTAGGCCGGTAAAGCGGCGCGGAGCCGGAGAAAGTTGCCAGATTAGGTCGGAAATCGTTGAGTTCAGGCATATTCGGCTGCCCTCGGACGCCATACTTGTAAAGTTGAAGCAAACGCTTCATCAGCATCCATCCAAGCAGCACTAGTCAGATGGAGGGAGAAAATCCGACCACCGCGGCCGAGCGCAGTTCCAACGTAGTGTTCTTTCCCAATTCCGCGCCGCGTCGTCCCTCCGACCTAGTGTGCGCCCAGCTTTAGACTTTATTAACGCACCTTTGTGGATGGAACAAGTGCTGGTTGCGGCTCCCTTGGACCGGCGCTCTTTTCAGAGTCTGTTGTAAAATTTTGTTTACAGCCTTCATAGTCAATACCAAGGTTTAATAAGAAATTTTAAATCAAAATACTCAATTGAGCAATATATCAATAAGCAACACCTAGCCTGGCATAGTGTTCAAGGCTGCTTGAATGACAATGGCATATTGGTCAAAGCTTTTAAGCATTTTTAAGCATATATACTTAAAACTTACTTAAAAATGCTTAAAAGCTTTGACCAATATGCCATTGTCATTCAAGCAAAGTCTTGAACACTATGCCAGGCTAGGTGTTGCAAAACAATAGACATCAAACTAATGGAAACTACCCCGTTGGTAATAAGCCCATATTTGCTTAGAGATCATAATTAAGCATATTAATAATTCAAATTAAGTAATCTTTTTATCTAATGTTTTTTGGTCGAGATGAAAAATTTGAGGGTAGAGATGAGGAGTCGGGTCCAGGTGGATCGAAGTAACAATAGCTCAAGTGGCGTATTGAGCCGAAGGTCGTTGGTTGGAGTCTCGCTCATGGCCCTAATTTTTCACCTGAACCTGATAAATTAATTGGAATTGATAATGAAGTCCAGAGCCGTGTGGAGTAACACTAAAAACCATGTAAGACTCAACTAAATAACCCATGTATAGACACAGGGTTCGTGCATTTGAGCAGAGGAAAAGGCAGATAAGTTAACCAATGAATATAAAATTAGGACACTTATTAGCTTGAATCCTTTTCCGGAAATGTAACTGCCAAGAACGTAGATTCATCGGACAATGAGTTGAGTTTTTGAAGTTTTTTTAATCAGTGTCAGCTTCCGGGTACAGATGATGCATTCTCCGCTACGAGACTTTTTCGGTAAGGGCAAGGTTCAGCCCGCTATGTTGTTGCCTAACGGACGAGATATTACGTGTTTTCGTTGAGATCTCCGACTGCATTCTTGTTTGATAAACAAACCAAGTTTGTTTTTCTCTGTGGACGTCTGATGTCCGCGTCCCGTAAAGGAGATCGTACATCCACTCAACACGACTCAGAGCAAACCGTCAAAACATCGTATCCGATTATGGAGTCACAAACATCTTCGCCACATCTTCTATCTGCAATAAAAGATGTTGTCGCCGATCTCCTGGACTCCAAACTTTCGTCTCTTGCAACCAAAGATGACATATCCGATATCAACAATGATCTGAAGTCTCTCAAGGAGGAGAAGGCCCGTTTACGCACTGAGAAACATTACGAGAAAAACTACGCGATTTGAATTCACGCTTCGAAGATCTGGATGTACACTCCTGACAAAATGATCTGATTTTTTAAAGAATTGAAGCTCTCTACAGAAGATAACGCCGAACAAGTAATACATTCCTTTTGTAAGCAAGTTTTCAATTTCTACATATCTCCAGAAAAACTCCAGGTGCGTCATTTAGGAGCTAATGGGACGACAAATTTTCCGTTACTAGTTACGTTTTGACAACCAAAAAATAAATTTAACATTATAAAATCTTCTGATACGCTCAAGGGCTCAGGATTCGTCATCTTTCAGCATCTTCCAGTCTGCGCAAGAATGAAAAAAGTGGAACTTCTTTTATTAAAGAGAGAAATTCAGAGACTGAACCCCCGTTTGAAAGTTAAAATTCGTCCAAACCATATACTAGTGGACAGAAAAAAATTCTTCTGGTCATTGGATGACGGACTACGCTCTGGACATGAACATATCTCCTAGCTGAATTTACTCGTCGGATGTAACCTTTCGGAATTCCTGAAAGCCGTTCTCACAGACTCGCTCGCCAGCGATTACTTCAAACAACATATATTATCGAACTCAGTCCCCCAACCAGAACATACTTCTAAACCTTCTATATTATATTTCGCAGCCTTCTGCGTGAATAATAGTTGTGACTCTTCATATACTTCTTTGTTAAGCTATAGAAGGTTTAAATTCTAAAGTGAATGATTTTTCTTTCCAAGATTTCGTTAGAGGTTTTGATATATTTGTTCTTATCGAAACTTTTGTTGTGTCAGGTGGCAGTCATTCATGTTCATGGTTTAACAAAGTTTTTCCTGATCACAAGTTGTCAGTTGTCGTCCCTGTATATAAAGTTTTACTGATTTGTTTTTTAGTACTCTATCAGTTCTCAAGAGGTAATGTTCTTATTTACTTCTTTTTGTTTTCTTATATTTTTCTCATATTTCCATATATTTTAATCCATACACCTGCTATATGTGCATTTTCTCTTCGAATTTCTTTTGTTATAATATTTCTGTATTTGTAAGCTTTATTATTGAGTAATCGCAGCAGACGGCTACTAGCCATGCTTATTATACATTGTATCATTTTTTCTATTTTTTGTTTGTATCGATTGAAATAAATAATTGTGTATTGTATTGTAATTAGACCTGTGTAATTGCCAGGAAGAAAAAAAATCAAAAAACTTTCTCTCTGTCCGTCTGTCTGTCTCTGTCTCTCTCTGCCTGTCTGTCTGACTCTCTCACTCTCTCTCTCTCTCTCTCTCTCTCTCTCTCTCTCTCTCTCCTGTCTCTCTCTGTCTGTCTGTCTGTCTCTCTCTCTGTCTGTCTCCCTCTCTCTCTCTCTCTCTCTCTCTCTCTCTCTCTCTCTCTCTCCCTCCCTCCCTCTCTCTCTCTCACATACTCTCACTCTATTTTTGCTCTCTTATTCTCTCTTATTTTGACTCCCTCCCCCTTCTTTCTCGTTTTCATTTATTCAGTCTATCTATCATCACTCACGCTCTATTTATATCTTTCTTTCTGTCTGTCTTGACTATAACGGCACAGTCGTTGGGAATGTTGGGCGGAATTCAAGTGAATTTGAGATCGCCTGTAAAAATGAATCTTACGAATTTACGACGAATCTTGGTAATAACAACTGAATTTATTATTTTCTTCTTCAAGACCTTCGTATCCAATATCTTGATCCATAGTGTTCGTAAGTGAATAAGTAGTCAATATTTCTAATATTCAAAAGATTTTTACAGCATGTTTCTATCTAGAACTGCCAATTTAGTAGGCAAATCGTAGAAATCTGTTATATCCTATACGAAAATAATAACTAATGTCTCGTTTGCCAATTCATTAAATTTAAAATAACATTTATTTCTGTTACAAAAGAAAAAAAAAAAAAATACATACTTCGGTCTATTCCGAAGAAGTTGAAAATAATGAAGCAAGCTGCATTCCTCTTCTGGTCAGTGTCTAGTAACAGCGATTCATTGCTGACCCGCTTTACCCATCCGATATGAAATGTGTGGGAACAACTTTGTTATTTTAATCGCGATAAGCCGAAGGGGAAATTTTGAAAGATTCCCACTATACATATCTAGACGTGGCGATTTTTTTATACAATTAATTATTTTTCAATTAATCCAAAAATCTTATTCTGATAATTAATTTATTGATCCTTGCTTAATTGCCTGATTTTGATCTTTCGACGGTGTTTGATTTTCCTTTTACAATCAAGAAATTGAATGCAATATTAGGTTCATTAAAACAAGTCTCTACACGTTGACCGAATAGGATGTTCATTTTTAAAATTTTTCCCAAATAATTTTCGTCTGAACTTGTGAGATTTATTTAATAAGATTTACGATTCTGAAAATACTCTATTATTTTTGGTTTATCTATTATTCTTCCTTTATTTAAGAAAGGCAATGTTAATGATGTATCGAACTATAGAAGTATCTCTTGTTTGAATTCCGTGAAAGGTTTTTACTTCTCTCCTACTTTCCAGTCGAATTTTCGTAAAGGTACTCGTAACTTTTGATGTTTTTTTTTCTCATTCCAATGAATGTTACTAAGTTAAATTGTTATTAAAAATCCCAGAAAGGGTAGGAATGTTTAATGTTTTTGTCGACTTAAATGCGGCTTTTTACTCAGTTGATGGGCAAGCTCTATTTCTCAAACTTTTTAACCTGGGGATCTTTCCTAAATTCATTAATACATTGAAGAGCCTTTATCCCAGCCAGGGTGTATCTGAATTTTTCATCGTTAGTTCGGGGGTTCGTCAGGGTTGTTTGCTCAGTCCATTGTTATTTTCTCTCTTTATTGACGCCATTCCTGCATCACTTGAGGGACGTGTCAGAGTGGTGGGAACAGTTCTGAAGGTCCTGATGTATACAGATGATCTACTTCTTCTGGCTGAAGATCCGCTTACTCTCCAGAACAACATAGATATCCTAGAACGTTATTGTAACCTATGAAACCTCACAGTTAATTTAAATAAGTCTAAGATCATGGTGTTCAGAAAAGGAGGTCGTGTTGCTGCTAATGAGAAATCGAAATATAAAGGCCATTACAAATATCTGTGTACTACCTTGAACCTCGTCTGTCCTTGACTCGTCATTTTACGGAGAGGATATCATAGGCAAAATCTGGGATAAATCGTTTGTGGAAGGCCCTCATGATTAAAGATAGAAGTAGATATGGTGCCACTTGGGGCAGACGTCAAAATCTAACTTTGGTCCCTCCCCCTCACTGGTCATGGTGTCTGACGAGGTGAATTGATCATGGGGTTTGGCGACGGTTCTTTTAACCCTTATTTTTTACCTTTTGACGTCACCACCAATTTTCCTCCTCCACCCTCTGTAGACATGGAACATCTGACGAGGGTTGTTTTCACCCTTATTTTACACCTAGAGATGTAACTTTTTGAAATTCACCATGGGGTCTGACGAGGGTTGTTTCGACCCTTATTTTTTAACTTTTGACGTCACCACCAATTTTCCTCCTCCACCCTCTGTAGTCATGGAACATCTGACGAGGGTTGTTTTCACCCTTATTTTTTACCTAGTGCCCTAATTTGTTTAATTCACAATGGGGTTTGACGAGGGTTGTTTTCACCCTTATTTTTTACTTTGTTACATAACTTTTTTAATTCTCCATGGGCCTTCACGAGGGTTGTTTTCACCCTTATTTTACAGCTAGTGATGTAACTTTTTTAAAATTCACAATGGGGTTTGACGAGGTTCTTTCCACCCTTATTTTTTACGTTGTGGCGTAACCTTCTGTAATTCCTCATGGCGTTTGACGAGGGTTGTTTCCACCCTTATTTTACACCTAGAAATGTAACTTTTTTAAATTCACCATGGGGTCTGACGAGGGTTGTTTCCACCCTTATTTTACACCTAGAGATGTAACTTTTTTAAATTCACCATGGGGTCTGACGCCCCGATAAATAATTATTAATTAATAAATAATTTATTATTATTTTATAATTATTATATATATTTTTATATTATTATTTTTATATATATTTTTATGGTTGTGGCTTCAACCTCCGGCAGATGTTTTTATCCGTATCGTCATTTTATGTAATGGTATATATTTTGTTTTGTTTTGTAAACATTTTCTACTAATAAAGCATTATTATTATTATAATTGTTTGATAATTTATAATGTAAAGGAAAATTTTAATTTAACAATGTAATATTAGGAGATATTGAAGGGATAAATGAAGACACGCTGTACACGTTGGAGAACTATAATTTTATGCATTTCTTTATAAATTTGGAAGTGCTCATTACATTCTTCCGGCGAAGCTTACGTGTTTAATTAAAAAGAAGATACTAAAAGCGGGGAAAAATTATTTCACGGTCGTATTATTTACCTTGATTCACAATGGTTTTGCTTTACATACAGCATAAACACTGTTGACGACACCTGTCAATACCTTTCCACATTTACATTTAGCACATTTAGTTAGCAAGTCTATGATTTATATCCGAGAGAAATTGCAGTTTTTTGATAGCTCAAACAATAAATTTGGTACACGTTTATTACTTAGATTGCTAAGAGGCAGACTCAGACAAAGCTTTCTTTTTTCACAAAGGAGAACACGATGATTATCCTAGATCTGTCAATAAAAGTATGCTTGGACGGTTATTGCTATACGAGGTAGTAACATGTTTTATGAAATGTCTTGTTACGTGCCGAGGATCAAGTTGTTCAAAAGTTATGCTAGAGGTAGTACTGTATTAGACTACATTAATTATTGAGTAATAACTTTTTCTCCAAAATAAAGACAAAAGCGAAAATAATGGCGCAAACTCCAAGGTATATGATGAGTTTACACATCTGTGGTGCATTATGCTGCTTTGCAAACAAATACACGCCTCGGAGGGAGAGAAGTTATATACAAACAAAAAGTTTTCAATAGAACATCCATTTAGTTTAGAAACATTATTGTCATCCGAAGACAATGAGAATTAGGAGACCCTATTCGAATGTCAATGCAGTGCGATATCACAGAGTATGTTAATTATGATTTAGATTATATAGGTAAGGACTGGTTGTGTGAAGGTGCTAATGAATTAAAAACGAAAATATTCAAGTGTGATAATGCCTTTTCTATCATTAATCTGGTGGAACAAAGCTCAACAAAAAGTACCTGCCCAAATATTAGGCAGCTTACAAAGACTAGCAAACCTATGTATCACAGGGGCGATGAAAACAACCCCTACAAATGCATTAGAAACCTTGCTAAACCTACCTCCACTAGAAATATTCATACAGGGAGAGGCTAGGAAAAGCAACAATTAAATTGGAAAGGAACCAAACAATTCGGGCACACAACCATAATTAACAAAATCAGACACCCGTTACTAGAAATGGGGACTGACTACATGGTCCCGGAAACAATCTTCACGACCTCCTACAAAATCTCAACGACTACAAAGGAGAGGAAGAACACAGGAGAATATCGGATACAATGATATGGTATACGGAGGGCTCCAAAACAAATGAAGGAACCGGATCAGATGTTTTCTGCACAAGCCCAAAATATTAGCAGTCAAACTCATTAGGGAAGTACACCTCGGTCTTTCAAGCAGAAATACATGCTATCAATGCTTGTGCCCTGGAAAATCTTAAAAGAGGTTACACTGACAAAAAAAATCTTCATAAGATCAGACAGCCAAGCAGCTATTAAAGCACTGGCATGCACAAGGATTACATCAAAATTAGTCAGTGAATGCATCTAAAATCTCCAAAACCTGGGGGAACACAACAAGGGAACGGTACCCTGAGTGCCAGAGCACAGGGGAATTTTGGGTAACGAAGAAGCAGACAGACTGGCCAGAAGAGGATCTGCAAGACCATATATAGGCCCCGAGCCTATCCTTGGGATATCCAAAACAAACGTAGAATCCTCCATCGCAGAATGGATGCAAATAGAACAAAGAGAAAAGTGGATAAACTCTAGCAGTGCTAGACATAGTAAACTCATGAGAAAACAACCCTCATCAAAACTGGCAAAAACACTGCTACAATTGGAGAGGGCAAATCTCAGAGGAGTGGTAGGACTACTAACCGGCCACTGGCATCTGAGAAAACATCTACATAACATGGGCATATACAATGATGATCTCACTTGCAGGCTATGTAGTGAGGAGGAGGAAACAGTCACTCATATCATCTTCGAATGCGAAGCAACGGCTCAATGGAGGTTCAACCTAACGTACAAAAACGACTCAGAGAACCACATTGAAGCAATAACAGTCAATGACTTGATACTTCTGAGAAAAAGGATCGAGTCTATTGACTAAACCAAGGAACTAGGAAGGGACAATAAGCCAGAAGGCTGCAGTGCCTGGGGTACACAAACCCCGCCTCCTGGTATCCTTTCCCACCATACCATACCACGCCTTTCCTAAGATAAATATTCAACAAACATAAACAAACTGACGTGAATAATCACAGTGTCATCTACTTATCTATAATCTAGAATAAAAACGTCAGTTATTCCGTGTTATATAATCTGTTTGGGAGGTCGGACACTAGTACATAAACGTTTCCGCACCCTTAAATGGTAAACAGTAAGGTTAAGACCTTTAGGTTATAATCTGTTGTGTTGTAAATTGGTGGAGCCTGTTTCGAGAGAAACGGAGTGTATGAGATAACATGTGGGTGTATTAGGAAAGGCAGTCCGTTTATAATTATTGCTAATGCAATTTGATTGAAATACTTAATATGCTTTTTAAATGTCATTAATATGTAGAAAAATGTCCTGTAAAAAATATAAAATTTTACTTTCTTGTATGCGCAGTGGTCCATTGGTAAATATATTACTGCCCCGTGAAATGGCGTCAATACATTTACAATACATATCTATTTGGACTGAAAAACCCCTATTGCCTAAAGCCATATTCTCGAGTGCATGCAAAATATTAAACTTTTCAGGTTATTTAAACTGGTCACTAGTTTAAACTTTACTTATTTGATTTTTTATGTTTAATTTTATATATTTTTAAAAAGGGTATTTCAACTATGCGGTTATATGCCTCGGGGGTGCCGATGTTTTTGAAAAGCATATCGCTTTTGAATGTAGGGCCGCTCGATGCAAACCCGGGACTTTACGTTAGAGGGATGAGCGCCGTTCCGACCCAAAACCGTTTCGGCCAACGACGCCCTTAATTTTATTCCTTAAAGTCCTACATATCTCGTAAAAGTTTAACCTTACTGTGAATTTCATTAGGCCAATACATAGAGAAATGTATTGAATTTACTGTCAAATTTATCTAATTTGTTTAATTTGTTTTGTAAACTTCAACAAACAAAACCAAAACTCTTTTCAAAAGATACATTTTTAAGATTTTCGAAAATTCTTGTCTAATATTTCAATAAGATTTTCTGCGTTCGATAAATAATGACAAAAATGGCGTTAAAGAAAGTATGCTCCTACTAATAAGCATTATAAAAATAAGACCTAATTGTTAACAACTTAATTTTTTGGTTACAATTTCTTAAAAAAATTTAAATAATTTGTTCATTAAAACTTTTGAACTTCTGTTAAAAATAATGAAAGCAATGCAGAGTAAACGAAAAAGACTCTTAGAAATAATGAAGGTGGGGTGAATATGTGTAGATTTAACCTTTGAAAATGATGTTCCAGTCATAGATTTGTTGTTTACAGCTCTCCAGAAAAAAATTCTCATTAAAATAAGCACAATTACACAGAAGACAAACACTTTGAGCACTGAAGATGATCTCAATAAAGATCGAAACGTTGGCACGATAAAGGAAATGCTTTTCGGAAACCTACATCACACCAGACCGCGTCTCACGATTTCTGACTAACTAATTTGAATAAGCAACGAACTCAGCCACCCCTATTAAAAATGAATCTAGACGTTTTCGTTGCTTGGCTTAGACTGGTGAACCAGCAAGAAAAGTAGGTAAAATTCTTAAATGAGAAAGTTTTAGAATACCTTTAATACCTTTAGAGGTACGTATTTACGTAAAAAGAAGGTGGACAACGTACGAAAAAGCAGGGTTTACCAACTTAACTGTAATGATTGCGATTACAAAAATAGGACGAAGCGGCTGAAAAATTAAAACGAGAGGCAGAAAACACATGTCTAAATCGAACAAACGTTCTGAATTTACAGATAATCGAAATGACAAAAACTTTATTTATATTTAACAAAACAGTTTACATAGTTTCAGCAAAAGGAAGGGGTAGAATTGTTCCAGAAATTTATAAAAAAATGTATAATGAAACCTAGATCCATAAATCTTGCAATAGATTTTGATTTACCTCCTTTTTCAAAGTGTGCCTAATAATATTTGATATACAAATTAATCACAAATTTAAAATTATTATTTTACAGTAAGTATTAGGATAATGATTAACGTGTTGTAATTCATGTTTTTCGCACGTTAAAAATTTATGGTATTAAAAACCAGCTTCTTACTGGAACGTCGTTGAAGTCATGTCAAGAGACGCGTGACTTCACCTCATGTCGTTTACTATTTGAAAATAAAAAGTTTAAAATAAGTAATAAAATTTCATTTTCAATATTAGGGTTCATGTTTGGTTTTTTGTATTTATCATCCCCGGTTTGACAGTTCCTGGGTACGTGTAGGAACTTGAAGATATTTAATAATTTTGATATGTTTTTGTAGGAATTTCATTGGTCTCTAAAAATCCTTCATTTTTGTTATAAATTTGATTGTTAATTTCTAAAGACTCAAAGAGCAGATGTACAACTAAGCAAACGAGAATTTTACCTATTCTTGCATTCCTCACGGCTGAACCCGCCGATCCGCCGCCAACGCGACGTTCCATAGAGTAGCTCCTTTTTAATGCCACTCAATTTTGAACGTGCGAATAACGTGAATTACAACACAAGTAAATATTTTCCAAAAAATACTGCAAGGAAATAATATTAAATTTGCGATCAATTTGTATGTCAAATAGTAATTAGGTATATATTCGAACCTGTAATAAAAATGTTTTCTTTTTCACAAAGAAAACGAACTTTTAAAACCGAAAGTGTCCTTTTATAATTCTCCATGCCACAACCTCGCGATAAAATTGGATAAAATGATTTAAACTCCATTAATTTCATTGCTTTGACAAAACCGTTAAGAAATACCTAACAGCTGTGTTTTACTATCATTTGATGTTACTAATTCATTACCAATAGACTTTTAAAGAATGTACTAAACCAATAAAACAAAAACTTACAGGGAGCTCTATTAACGAAATGTTAAAAAAAAAAATGATATAATAGACTGCTTAAATATATGCCTACTATCTAATTATTGTACATTTAATAATAAATTTTATGAAATAAAAGGGGTACCAATGTGGTCTCTATTATCCGCAGTTTGTAGCGAAATATTCGTGGGTAACTTAGAAAAAGGCTTTTCAAATCAAAAAACAAATGAATTAAATCTGCCTTTTTTGGAAACGCCATTTAGACGATATGTTGTGTAAATTGTCGAGAACTTTATGTTGGAAATAAATATGGTTGTTTAAATTGTTTAAACTTTCAACTGTCTATAATATAAATAACCTAACTGAAATAGACATTTATAGAAACTAAACTATGAGACAAAATAAGTAAAATTCTTAAATGAGACGTTTTAGAGTGGCTTTTAGAGGTTCTTGTCACACAGTTACATCAAAGCGAATAACTTGGATTTGATTGAGATATTTTAAATTTAAAAAATGTATAATTAAACATGGATCCATAGATGTTACAATAGATTTTGATTTACCACTTATTTTAATCATTTACCTAATTATCATACAAATTAATCATCAATTTAAAATTATTTTCTTACACTGTTTACTAGGATAATAATAGGTGTATTGTAATTCACGTTTTTCGCTTGTTCAAAATTAAGCGGCATTAAAACCAACTGCTCATTGGAACGTTGTGTGACCTTGGATCGGCTAGAGAGGTTTTGGTAACATCTTCTACCTGATGACGAACATTTAATGCTTGAAATCTGTATCGTTGTAAACAACAAACCTGCGAGTACAACAATCATTTACAATTTAAAAAATCCTCTTTATTATTCAATTGAACATTTAAAAAATAAGCATAAAAACAGTGAAATGAGTCAGTGAACGATATTTTAATCATTTAATTCAACGTTTTGACGATTTCTATTATTTCCTTCTATTCAATTATACTCAAAACTTTATTCTTTTTAAAGAAAAGTTAGAAAATATGACAAAAATCAATACTTTTTAACGGTTGAAACCGAAATATAAAATATTTAGCAGTTAAACATTAATTTTTTGGGGCCGCGGTAGACGAGTGGTTAGCGTGAGAGACTCTCGGCTAGTAGATCCCGCGGTCGCGGGTTCGATTCCCGCCGTCGACTCTGGCCCTTTTTTCACGATACCCCTCCCCCCAAAAACAAACACGCAATAATAAATAATTATAGAATCTGGCTAGATATGCAATTTTCATGAGGCCATTAAATTAAAAAAATATATATTAAAAAAATAATAAAAAAAACATTAATTTTACAATGACCATTACGGAAATTTGAAAAAAAGTACTGCGTAAAGTAGTGTGTTTACAGCTCAATGGTAGGGACAATATTGTTTTACGCACAATAATTGTCTAAAATTAAGCTTTGTGAGCAAATTACTTGTTATTTCTCTTTTTCATTATGCAACATCCTTTTTGTATATTAATTATTCACCAATATATTTTTTCTTCATTTTAGATTAATTATTGTCAGTGATTAGTAATTTGTGTGAATTTGGAATTCAAACCTACTGAAGTATTGACACCTGCTCACGAGACACCTGGTATATAGTTGTCACCTGATGATGATCTTCCAGGACCGAACCAGACCAGCATGTGTTGACTGGTCCACGTTTCCAAAAGTATTATATTTTCACAATGCATATCTATAAAATATGCAATACAAACTAATCAGTCAAGCTATGATAGTTTATCGACTGTTTTCAAGGCCGAGTAAAGTAAACGTTGTCAGTTTATTGCCGTAAGTCTTGGCAAAATTTAATCAGCCAAACTGCATGGAAAAAAATGCGAACTATTGGCGAAATAGGGTTAATTGATCGTTTTTAATTGACGGGAAATGCGTAATTGAGTTATTAATCTATTGACATTAAACTATTTATTATAAAATTCGTTATTTTCTGAACCACATTCATAAATACAATGATTTATTTAAGAAAATATACACGAACCATATTTTTTGTGCCAAACTAATTATGTTGTCCATAATGAGCTCAATTCACCTAGGTTTATGATATGGCCCACTTGTTCATAAAAATTCCAAACCATATCTAGGATTGTAAACATTTTTCTTGATGTTATACAATATTTTATTATCAAATTGAAATTATAGTTGCTGTATAGCTGAATATTTATGTTTTCAATCAGGTGTACAGCAACTATAATTTCAATTTGATAATAAAATATTGTATAACATCAAGAAAATGTTTAAAATCCTAGATATGGTAAGTATGTTATCAATGATTGTAATGTTATACACATGTCATTATGTTCATTGATTAAAACATAATTTCAATAAGAAAATGTAGACGAATTTTAACCAGTTGTCTATTCAAATTTATTCAAACAGTAATAAGTTTAATAAAAATGCCGATTGAGATCAAAATTGTGTGATCTATCAGGATTTTAGTTAAACCGATCTTAATCAAAATGGGCGAGACGGGAAAAGAAAAACTTACCTTCCAACTATCCGGGTTCAAAATCATTATGACGAAGACTCTCGTCAGATACGGTTTGATTAAAATTAACAGGGATGTTTCTTTCTCTGAGTGATGCGAAAGACTGGTGTCGGCTCGACCAATTCGCTATCGCTTGCATTGTTAGCTCTAATCAAATGAAGATGTTTGTTCTACTCAATTCCCCCATGCGGACCAATTGGTCTAAACTTGCACCCGACACTTTTTTTTCTCTTGTAAACAGATCAGTAACATAAAACTGTTTTTTTAGTTCGAATAGAACAATTACTCTTTAAAATTGAACGGGGTCAGTTTTCCTTACCATCAAACAATTTTAAAAGTAGAAAGATGGATTTATTGACGTTTAAATAATTTGTCGACAGAATTGCATTTATTGAAGTTAATTTCAAGAGGTGAACAGTGAAGACATATTTGGCAATTATTTCTTTCGCCTTGTTGAGACAAATCGATCTGAACGGATACGTCCAATAAAACAACTTAGGGTTGGTTAAGGTAATCGAACTCCCTATCAGGAATATCAGGAACCGCTTCGACCGTTGGAGAAATAAGGAACGATTGTTTCCTATCCATTCGCATTAAATAAAATAAATGCACTTGAAAAAATTATATTATATGTGGGCGTTAGGATGGTTAGGATTGTGTCAGATGCTTCTACCCTAGTCAGTGACAGGTGGCATGGATTCAGATGCAGAGGCCATGAGTTAGTAACGATTGGGATGTAGTCAGGTGGAGAGACTGTTAGCCATTGACCGGTAATGGCAGTTAAGATGGAGTCTGATACGGAGAAAGTGAGTCGAGCGAAATTGAGTTAGAGATAGGCTCGCAGAGCTTCCCCAACTTTTTAACCACGGAATTTTTTCAAGTGCAAAATCCAGAGCAGATTCCTCTATTCAAGTATTTAAAATTAGATACTTATAGTATGTAGTAATTTAAAGTTATATAAATTATCATGTCCATTACGTCATAATTAGGTGATGGAGTGGGATATCACTATGAAAACAAATATTAGATTGATATACTCAACTTTATTTTAAAAATCCTGTACACAAATGAAATGGAATCGTCAGGTCGGTAAAACTCTAGCAATATTCAAAATGAATGATTTGTACATTAATGATTAACGAATTAACGGGAAAAGTGAGGTTGTTTTAGCCTGCACAATTTGGATATGTGGAGTTTAATATTTGATTGTGTTAATTGGAAGTTAGGAACAAGTGTAATTGGATTACATAGGAATCAATAATATGGCTGCAAATGTAAGTATTTTATTACTTACCAAATGAGAGCAAAATGGGAATCACGGCAACCCAGCATTTCACGCAGGTCATCTTAAACTGAGGCTTCGATGACCTCGTTTAACCGGAGTCGGGACAATGCAGCGTGTTCGCCTTGCTCCTTCTTACAACCGGATTAAACCTACGATATCTACTATGGCAAATGACGGATGTCGGCTTCTGCTTCTAGATAGCTTCGGTATTTAGTTTGGGCGGAGTAATGCCCTCATCGGAAGGTTTTCCTTCCGCCTCATCCATTTATATTCGGTGATTTCCTGGCTGTGTAGGTGATGGAGCCTGCTTCTTCAGAAATTCTGACTTCAGCTTCGGGTCCATATTGGAGTAAATTAATAATCAAAGTTATGGAGGATACAAACGACCCTCAGACCACCACGACAGCAAAGTCTGGCGGGTCCAGACGGCCGCCCGTCATCTTAATCAGAATTTCTTTAGACTAGTACGAAAACCCTAATCCCAAAATATCCTTGCTTTCTGCCCGTCACTGTCGGTTTAAAATTAAACAGAGTACAGTTTTTACAATAAAGTTTTTTTTTAATTTTCTTCGAGCGATTACTTAACTGGCGCCCGGAACAGAGAACGTGAATAGCTAAAGCTTTAAAGTCTTGACTATTTGTCCCGCAGTTGCGACCATGTTCCCGAACGGAACTTTTACCGTGCACATCGGTGCTTTGACCGCAGTTCAAAGAAACGTTTCCTTAAGTCAAGACAGAAGAAATTACTGCGACCATTCATCATCCAGAAGGGAACGTTTTAAAAATCGCCAAAGAAAGAAGAAAGAAAAACCAGCAACCTGGAGAATAAGAACACTACCGCAGGAATAAGTAGCCATATATTCCTTATTAAACCTTCCAAGTTAACCCTTCCTTCTAGCATGTCTGCAAAAATTAATTATAAAATAACAAAGAAGACTATGATCACATTCCTGTCTTAGATGGAAACCCTTCAGAACTAGCGTTCTTTTGTGATATATTTGCAACTGCATGCAGCGTATTGTGTTTAGAAAATATTATTGAAGAGATTAAAACCATAAAGTTTTATTCACAAAACCTAAAAACAAACTAATTGGGCCTGTCAGAAATGTAATTATTCCACATGATATTAATCATTTAGTAACGTTAATTAAACATTTGAAACAAAATTTCTCAGAATCAAGGTCATATGAAATACTTAAAGAGAAGAAAAGAAAAAATAATGCAAACTAGACTCAACTATAAAGAATCCCCCATAGAATTTGTTAACAGAATTCAGGAATTACGAAACTTAGTTTACACTCGACTAAAGCTAAACTACATTCAGACACCTTGAAAAAATTAATTACTTAGGTAATTAAGCTTTCAATTAATTAGGGGTTTTGGTTGAGATAAAAAAGTCAGTGTCACGAGCGAGGTTCGAACTCCCGATCTTCGCCTAAACACGCCGCTGCTCTACCACTTGAACTTTCGCGACCTCGATCCACTCCGACACCAACTTTCCATCTCAACTTCACTTTGAATATTCCTTCCTTTTTGCCATTTTTCATCGAAGTCGCGATAGCTCAAGTGGCAGAGTAGCAGCGTATCTAGTCGAAGGTCGTGTCTTTTTTATCTCAACTAAAAACCTAAATTAATTGAAAGATATTAAATGGCCAAGGGGACTTCGAAAACTAGGGACTTAATGACTAGGATAGATAAAGAAATTATATTTCACATTTTTAAATGTTTACCTTCCACTTTAAGCAACCACATTATGATATTTAAATGTATTCATACCTGTTAAACCAGGCTTTCCGAGCAAAATCTACAAGACCCGGGAATCGGAACCGTTCAGAAGGGCTATGAGCTCTTCCCTCGTCAGAAAACCCCTACCCAAATTCGTTCAGGACTGAGCATCTAGCAAGAAAATGAAATGCATCCTCACGATCACCTGAGTTGCATAGAGAGCACACTGCAGTGGCAGTACTCCCAACCCAAGGCCTGAAATTCAGGAACAACTCCCCAATATTTAATAAAACACGAAAAAATTGCCCGTTAATCGAAACACTGAAGATTCTCGTTAATAGCACGTAATAATTCTAACATTTCAAATCTAAAAGTGACTCGTAATGACCAACACAAAATTCATACGCAGAAGATATTATCCTAGAACGGAATGCTAACGAATACCAAGACAACAGGGAACGTGTAGTTATAGTAATAAAAAAACAAACAAATCGAAAACGAAAAAGAAAACAAAACACATAAATTAAATCAAACCCGGGAAAACATAGAAATTCCCGAAGGAGAAATTTATATACGAGACAAACAGTTTGGAAAAGTTAAGCCTAAATGTAAAAAAGGAATTTATTCTCAACAAACCTAGCCTCTATTCAAAGCAAAAATGTAAAATATACTCCATCTTATCGAGAGACCGCGGAAATTTTTAGGAAACCCTCTATCTATTACTGAAGAGGACGTTACTCGCACTGATTCTCCTAACTTCAGCGAAACGAGCCAGACCAGTCGAAATAACTGATTTGACGATGAATGGACCTGGTATTGTTGCTATTCAACTACCACAGGCACACATAATAGATAACGACTATACGTACTTAATTGATGCAGATGCAATAAAAAATGAATCAAAATATACGCGAGACCTAATCAATCACAAACCGAACGTATCAGACTCGCTTTTGCCACATTAATCAATACTCAAAAAAGAAATTTGATCGTCTAATTAACGATGAAACCAAAACTAAAAGGTCAAAACGAAGGCTCATTAATGGTTCTGGAAAAGCGATATCTTGGATTACGGGAAATATGGACTCCGACGACAAAGCGATAAACGCCACCCAAAGTAATTCTTTCCATTTGCAGCGTAATGTAGAAAATCAGATCATTAACAAAAAATTCATTGACCAATTTAATCATGACATTCAGAAATTCAAGACAATAATAGAAAAATAAAATCATTGACAAATCCGGTATTAACCCAACTAGAAATAAGCATAATTTATAATGCTATAGTCGTAAATCAAGTAGTATTAGAAAACAAAATTAATGATGTCGAAAACTCTATAGAATTATGTAAAATAATTAAAACATAAAAACATAACATCCTTCAATCCTAACCTATGATGATCTTGAATGATTGAAAAATACAAAAATATTGCATTTGTATCGCACAGTCTTAGTACGCGCTGGCAATTAACCGAAGTACATTGATTGCACTTTTCTGAATAACGAACTTTATTATTTCGTTGACGTGCCTTTACGAAGCTCCATACTTCCAATTATCCTATCCCGTAAATGAAAATGATCATGTAACAACAATATATACATACCCATCTTTAATCCTTAAAGGGAAGGATGACCTATTTGCTGTTATTTGTATAGATACAAGCAATCAAAATTATTGTAGCAATACATAAAAAATTACCCCCTTCCGTAAGGGCTTCTCCACTTCTGACAATTTATTCACTCTTCATAATCTTGTTAATTTTTCATTTTCAAAACTAAAGAAGTTGTATTGTTTCTTTGTCGATTTCAAGGCGGCTTTCGATTGTGTTGATAGAAGAGCCCTCTTCCTGAAACTCGCTCATTTGGAAGTATCTAGTCAGTTTTTAAGGGTCGTGAAGGCAATCTTCTCACAATCTAAGAGTGCGGTCAGGGGATCAGGAGGTATTTCAAAATTTTTTGAGGTATCTTGTGGTGTGAGACAAGGACGTGTCCTAAGCCCATTACTCTTTTTTCTATTGTTGGGTGATCTCTCGTCTAGCTTGAATTTTGGAGTCCGTGTTAGTGGTGCAATTAATAACATTTTAATGTATGCTGACGATGTAGTCTTGATATCAGACAGTATTACAGGGTTGCAAAAAAATATGAGTACCCTGGAATCATACTGTGATCAATGGAATCTTACTGTCAACCTGGCTAAATCAAAAATAATGGTGTTTAGAAGAGGAGGAAGGCCTGCCAAGGCCGAGCGTTGGTTTTTTCAGGGGTTGATGTGGTTAACCAATATAAATATCTTGGAGTTGTCCTACTTCCAAACTTTCTTTTACCTCTCATCTAAAATCCAAAGCTTCAGTGACGAAGAACTTTGAATAGAACTTGGTGTTACTTTTTGGCCCAGAATCTAATCCCGGTTTACTCTAAGTACAAGGTATTTAATGCAGTTTGCCGTTCTATTTTGTGTTATGGAGGACAGATGTGGGGGTTCCAGAATTATAAAGTGATAGAAAGAGTGCAACTTTTTTTTTATTAGGAAAATCTTTTCACTGCCTAATTCTACTCCAAACTATATGCTTTATAGGGAGACGGCAGTGGATAAAATTTTCTTTTTTACGCTTTCCCTACATTTTTCATTTGTTTTGAGGGTACTTAAGGGACCTGTTGCTCGAATCTCCAAAATTACTGCTTTTGAGGTTATTAAATCTAATGGCTCTTGGTTTCGGCAATGGAATACTTTAGCTTCTCAATATGGATGCGATTTTTCTTTTTGTCTAGAAAACCTCTTGAGTTGGCCCAATTATATGATGAAACTTTTGTCCAGTCTACGTGATCAACATCGTGTGAGTTGTGAGCATCAAACTCAGGTCTCCAACCGGTATCTCCTCTTTAAGGACCTAGATCACTCTAAGGATATCTTTAACCTAAATGTTCAAGCTAGTGGGTCTATAAAACCTCCGACTCTTCGTTGGCTTCTTAAACTAAGATGCGAGCAAGTGTTCGTCAATTCTGTGCCATGGAAGGAAGACGACGGAAATTTCTTGTGCACGCTCTGTAACCTAAGAGTTAGCGAAGATATCTTTCATTTTGTTGCCCAGTGCCCCATACTGTCTGAACTCCGTATCCTGTATCTAGGCTATAAATCGCTTTCCACGTCCCAACTGCTTGATCTGTTAAATATCGTGGATATGGAGAGGTCGAAAGATCTAGCACACTATGCACGTCATGCACAATATAGGTACAATTGTAATAACAAGTCATAATCGTTTAACTTTTATCTAAAATCAGCTAGTTTTTATAATTTAGTTTTTTTTTACTTATAGTTTTCTATTATTACCATTATTATATAGTTTATTTTTATTTTCTATTTTTCGCTCGCCTGAAACAAAGAACAGCCAACTCCCGGCAGACAGATATGCATCCATGCTGTAAAATGCTTTAGTATTGTATATTATATAATGCTTCTCTCTAATGTAAATAAAGCATGTCATCTATCTATTTATCTACATAAACAATTAATAATAATTGCATTAAACAAATTATTGCAAATGAAATTTTATTAAATATGTACCATTTATAGACTACTATTTAGCATTTAAAGTTAACTTATGTTTTCAAACCGACGAGTTTAGAGTGGCGAAAGCAAGATACCTTTTGAAGAGTTACATAAGCTAAATGTAAAAATGCAACCATTGGAACTATTAAAAGATCCTCGACATTTTCAACAATTTATGTTATGTTATAATTTGTATGGGCATTCTGTCAATATTCTTCATGTTAGTTTTTTTTCGCTGTCACCGTAAAGAAGACCCTCGTCAAGAAGTGACGTCTCAGCCGACACCTGCGTCTGTTTCTACAGGACTGCCTGTTTTCTCGCAGGAGTTTCGAACATTGGTACGGAGGAGTTATGGAGCAACCAAACGACCCTCAGACCACCACGTCAGCAACGTCTGGCGAGTCCAGCCGGCCGCCCATCATCTTAATCAGCTTTAAACTAGTATAAAAACCCAGACACCCAAATATCCTTGCTTCCGTGAGCTTTATCACTCTGTCGGCTTAAAATTAAACAGTGTAATGTTTTGACAATAAAGTTTCTTCTTTTTTTAAAACGTATTCTTACTGCGATTACTTAACTTCAATGGGAACACCCCAAATAGGTAGGGCGAGAAATGTTTGAGCTTTAATCACATTTTAGAGAAAGAACGGCTTTTCGTATACAACTTTTAAAAAAATTCGGGGTGATCCAAAAGCAGCAGATCCCGGTACTAAAGTTCCTTATCGACTACTTAAGAAACCGATTAACCAACAACAAGTTAGCTGCGTCTCTTATCTGACTTATTTTGCTTACGTGTGCAAAAATAAACGTTGAATGAATAAACAAAATTTAAAAATTTTCGTTTTCAGTACTCATTGTTATTTCATTTTCAATTTTATTTATTCATTCTTGGTTTATTTTTGAAATTATTAATCTTTATCGAAGTTCGTTGCGGAACCTACATTTCGGGTAGGCGGACCACTAATGGTTCAAGATTACGGTTCTCAAATATGTAAAATAAAACAGTTCATTGTTTGAAAACTAGGCAAAATCTTAAACATCTAGACAGAAACCTTAAAATTTTATGCGTTCCGTGATTAAACAACAATAAAAAAAAAGTCTGCCTGTTAATATTTTACAAAGATAAAAAAATAAAATAAAGCTAAATGATGATGAAATGAGAATATTGGAATAGGAAACTAATAGCAAATTTGGAAGTCCATAAACATGTCAGAAAATAAACTATTCTTGAAAGTTTATAGTGGCCCTCAAACCAAAACCAGATAGTAAATTCCGTTCAAAAAAGTAAATCACATTTCATTCATATAGAACAACGTGATAGATAGCCGAACAGTACATGATTCGATTATTTGGTTCAAGGCATACAGGGTTACCTCAAAAAGGTTAACAGCGATCGAAACTAGATAACAAGCAAAACTATAATTTTTAAAACGTTATAATGTAGTAGAAATTACTGAAAACAAATTGACAAGAAGTAACTCTCCATAAGTCCAAACAGTCAGTGATTGTTGTTCTCTTTTTTTCTTTTACTTGGTTTTTCAGTGAGAATAATAGTTTCATTTTCCCAATAACATGAATCTATTGGATATTCGCGATAAAAGGATTATATCTAAACTACTACCATTTTACAAATCATACTATAGGGGGCGTCGGTGGCCGCAAGGTTCAGTCTTTGACACCGCGCTCATCACTGTAAGGTAAAGGTCCGGGGTTCGAATCCAACGGCCCTGCATTCGATCCCGACATACTTACAAATGGGCTTTTTTTCAAAAACCCCGGCACCCTGAGGGTTTATATGACCTCTGCAGTTGCGAACCCTCGTAAAAAAACAAAAAAAATCATACTATCTAATCTACTAGCATGAAACTATTACTACGGTAACATGCGATGTACTCCTTTTGGAAGGACGTTAAAAGAAATTTAACTGTATATAACCTTACTAAATTTAATAAATAATAAATCGTAGTCTCATCACTGTAGGAGTACTGAAATGTGATTCAAATAGATTTTTCAGTTCATTGGTTCAATAAAAAATATTATATCAAGGATGTTATCGGATGATATTCCTACGCGCTACCTATATAGACCCAAGAAATACCATCAAGGGACGACTCCGGTGATATGAGAAGGAATAGCATCCTTCAGGTAAAAAAGGAGCCACCTTTCGCTACATGCAAAGTAATTCATGTGACAATCGCGATCGAATAGCCTATTCCGAGATGGTTACTCTTCTTGGATTCAGATCCTCATATAAGTGGTAGTTTTGTGTCGACCCTGCCCACCGAGACTTCCATTTTCTTTTCATCATGTTTTTAATCAAATTTTTAACTTCTTCGACGGGATAAGAGAAAGAGTGTATAGGTAGAACAACACAAAATGTAGCTCACTAAATGATAAGATAATAATTGACATACGATTTCACCCTTGAGCAATACCTGGCCACAGCGGTGAGCTGTCTGCTGAAAAAAAAGAACATTAATTAGCGATCTTGCCGCAA
Organism: Cimex hemipterus; assembly: GCA_039619505.1. Lineage (NCBI taxonomy): Eukaryota > Metazoa > Arthropoda > Insecta > Hemiptera > Cimicidae > Cimex > Cimex hemipterus. Next base: position 31,860,882 of record CM077100.1, on the reverse strand, counting down.
CAAAATGTAACAAATACATGTAAAATTACAAAATTAACGAATTTATTATTCAATGAATAATTTTTTTGTGATGAAAAATTTTTCCTTTACCAAATAAATGATAAATATTGACAAACTGTGTTACTAGACCGGTTTTTAAGTGAAAAAGTGAGATATTTTTGCTTAAACCTGATAGAGAAAAATAGTTTCTGTCGCTAAAGCTTACCTTCTGATCGAATCATTAATCAAATGGGTACGGACGGGTCGATGAGTCTCTAATAGCTTCCAATATTCAAATGTGACTTTATAGTCTTCAGCTTCTTGAAGCTTATACAGGTTCACCCTGTTAAATCCACAGATCCAGATCTTGCCCCTTCCTAAACCCTCCCTAAATTACACACCACGTCATTCTTTCTACCCTAACCTTAATCCTAATCCTACAATCTATCTCAATCCAGGGTGTTCATGCGACCCGTGCCGACGGCTGAAGAGTACTCACTGTACACATAACGGAGCCTAGAGGGTGACGCCATGTGTAATAACCTTTCACTGGACAGAGGGCTCCTCCAGTGCTGACCTTTAGATCCCTCATACTCACATGAACAACCCAAATAATAATAAAAAAACATGAGAGGAAAGACCCCCGCATGGAGAGGCAGGACGGGTCTGAAACCTATTCATCTCAAACAAACGAAGAGCTAGAGCGTCACCAGGTTCAAATAACTATGGACAGTCTTTAAAAAGACGCCAACCAAAAGTGGTTATGTGACCTATTGTAATTTATAGTGTGTGTTTATATTAATAAAAATATGCATTTGTGTTGTTTATAATATTATCAATCGGCAATCTTTATACATATATAATATTGTAAACCCCCCCCCACCAAATGCCGATCAAAAATTACGGCCGAACCTCTTCAGAGTTTTTCATTCTTGATGGCTTAAACGAAAGCGTTGACGTTATTTTTGTACGTAAATTTATCAGAAGCATAAATTATTAATCGGGTGAACGATAAATGAGTTATTACATTATAAAGGCGGTGGAAATGGCGAGGACCGGCTCCAGAATCCAAACTTCGTAAGTCACCATTCGGCCGTTTCAGTAGTTTTTAGTGCTAGAACATCAGTACTTTTCAGTGGTCATAATTTTTTTATTGCATTATTTTTTAATCGTGTTTTTTATTAATTAGTGGCTTGTGACTTACCATATAACTGTTCTATAGTATTACATTGTATATTGGGGGAAAATTTCACACCGAAGGTAAGGCTCAACTTAGGTTATGGAAGTTAGATGTACGCACTGCAATGGTAAACATTTAGAGAAAACCAGCAGACATTTAAACTCCAATGGCCTTATTTCACTCCCAGAAAAACGATTCAGTTTGGAGTTAAAGGAACTATTTCTTAAGTGTGCAAATTTGATGAAAAGTATACAGAGGTATAACAGAGCAATGGCATTTGCCATTGCACAGGAATGAAATTCCAGGAGTTGGGAACTTTAATACCAGGAGAGATTCGCCTATTCATATCGGATTTTTTCCCAATAAGGATGATGTTCCGTCAAACGGTCAATTGTATTTTAACACTCCGTCAAAGCAGTTTGCTTGCTATCGACTTGCTATTCACAACCCATTTACCCGCGTTCATAAATCATATTATTCCATTATTCTGATTATAGGATAGTGCCCCAACAGGCCAGTAGTTTATAATAAATAGGTATATTCGTTTCATGTGCTTTTTAAGAATTTACATTAGCAGCAAATGGCATTAATTTGTGTCCTTGGCGTGTTGAATTGTTATTAGAAAAACAAAAGGTTTTGCCGTATGCCGTGAACGGGCATGTTCTTCATGTTTTGTAGGAGTTCCATGTTAGGAAAAGGAGAAAATGTAGGATCATTAGTCACGAACAGACCCTCTTTGTCGCCTTTTAAGATGCCAAGAATGAGAAGAGCGGGACTAACTTCCTTTCAGGAGTAGGAAAACGGTCCTGGTCGGGTTCAGGTTCCACCCATTTTATTCCCGATTTATTAGCCGTCGTGAATACCCGTTTTCTTCAAAGATCCCCGTTCTTCAAAGATCAGCCGGTATAACATGACAAAGAGCAAATGAGTTAGTTGTAATTTGGGGCTCGTTCAACAAGGGAATGCCTGTCCGGGTCCTTCAAAGTTGATTCCTGCTGACGAACTCTCTTTACTTTTATCACAGGCCGTAAGCAGATTAATTGATCCCTTTTCTTTCCAATTCAGCCAACTAGTCCCAATAAATAATTAATCGCAATAGGGCGGGAGGGGATGAAAAAAGGACAACGGATTTCATTAGACCTGCATTTTAGAGGGAATAAGCAAATCAGATAAAATAGTACAAGTCATTAACGTATACACATGAGCGGCAATCATCTAGAGATCCGGTACATCCATCCTATGAAGGCGAAGAAAGGTGTTCACGGGGCCACCGACGTTTCAGTCTCCTACGGGGATTATTTGATAAGGTAGTGGGCGACAGGTTTTTGGCAAGGGGATTAGAACGATAAGATAATCGCCAAGCTCAGTATTGCGGAAAATTAACATTTGACATGCTAAGAAATGAAGTGCGATGTGAAGAGAGTAGTAGCAGATATACCAAAGTCATTGACTTTGCATCGATCACCGAGCGACCTGTTTACTCTGAGCAGAGCCTAGCGACGCTGTGCAATGCCACGCGATGTGATGCGATATCGCGAAATTAGAAACTGAAATCACAAAAATCATCCTTTCATTGTATATGCATCGATCAGCATGCAAATTGGTTCCTCGGAGAGCAAAAGCAAGAGAAGTCGGTTACTTACTAAGTAGAAACAGAAGTCGCGAAGAAAGTAGCTGTCATTGGCATTGCATGGACCAGCGTGCGATCTGTTTACTTTGCAAATAAGACCGAGCGATTCCGTCCGATATGGGATATCGTTTGTCAATGTGTGCCCCCTGGGCTGTCTTCAGGTCGTCCGGGGCTGTACTCGTATAATTTTTCGATAAAGTTTAAAATATCCCACGGGTGGAAAAGGTTGGGTCTAAGGCGGATAAATCATTTAATAATCGCGAAATTTTTGTATGATTCGTTGAAATTTGGCCCTGTGTAAGTACGGGCAGCTTGATTTCTTTGCAATTCAGTACCGTTTTTGAGGGTTGCTGTACCTACACTTATAGGCTGTTTCTTACGTTTCGCCCGGCAATTGTCCCTTTAAGTGGTCAATTAACATGAATTTTTCGCCCACAGTTTTGGAAATGATTTTCTATAATTCTCCATTTTGAGAGTTCATAGCCGTGAGATGTGCCGTGATATATTGTTCAAATTTGTCCAGTGCGTCCGTTACTGATTTCTTTATTGAATTAAATCCGGCCTTAATATTTTCCCTATTTTAACTTTAACCTTTAGCGATTTAACTTATCTCATTTGGCCATTAATTGTATCTTTGGATTTTGTGCTTAACGTACGGTTCAATTAAAAGATCTTGATCAAGCGCATTTTGATTCATTTTTCCCTATTTGCCATTTTTGGTTCGCAGTCGAAATTTGAAGTTAAAATTCGAAGCATACACTTCAACATAGTCGTTTATTAACGCATTGTCACAGGCATTGCAAAAAATTTATTTTAAAAAAATCGTCCTGTTTTTGGATGGTTTACGGTTCATTAATTTTGACTTGTGGTTGGGGCTTCTAGAGCTTTAGGCAAAGATTTTGGAGTTTCAATGGCAGTCCCGTTCTTTGGGTTTTCATATTCTTCTCGCGCGATTTCTCATCGGATCGGTGGAATCGCAAGATGTCGTTTGTCCGCTCGCAGAGTGAATAAGAATTAATAAAACCACACAACAATATTATCAACTGTTTGGAAATGTTTTCTGATTACACGAAGTTATGATTCCATCGTTGAATACAGCTCAAATGAACTGAAGTTTTTTTTTAAGAATAATTTTCCATCATGGCAATTATTTACTGGTACAATCGGTGCTAATGGAAAATTCAAACTGGCGTTTAAGTGCTTTTAAGAGAGCCTCAAATCGCTTGTAAATGGCATCTGAATTGAAGTGCTCCTTTGCTTTCAGTTATTGAATAATTACTAAAACAACGTTGTTATACGCAGTTAGCAATGATATTTCCTTCTGAATCTTTGGAACTAAGTTGTTCATTTCTAATTGACTGATATAATAGGAAAACATTTCACTTAATTGTATTAAACTTGATAAAACAAAAATAATACTTTTTTCCCGCAAAAAATCGCAGTAAAAAGGGTTCTCCAGGTGATTGACAATTTTAGCGACCTGGAGGGTACTTAACCTCTTGGTATGGAACGGTTTAACCGTGTAACCAAAAGTACAACGTAATAATCAGATCTTCAAAACCTTTGGTTAACTCTGTTCTAAAAGATTGAATAAAAGGATGAGGTGTAAAATTTTAACTTTATTTTTCGACTTAGTTGGCTCAAGAAGAGAATTAGCAGAAGTGAAGTCTCAGCTAGTTCATAAAGGGAGAACGATGGAGTTGGAGAACTATGTATTCTTGTGTAAACAAACAATGTTGGAACAGCGGGAAGAAAAGTAGAAAGAGCGAGGAGGATCGATCCGTTTGACAAGTAGTCGCCTCACTTTACACAAACTCAAACAAGAGTCAATAATGCTAGGTGGTTCTTTTTCTGTTTTATAAATACGACTTCCTTAAACCGCTTTCTTACACTCCTGACTAGAAGATGAAGAGAAAAAAAGAAACGCAAAATGCGTGCATAGCAACTTGCACAATATTTCAAGTATCACATTTCTTAAGAGAAACGAACACCAGTTACCAGTATTAGGGGCTTTCATAGTGTTGTTTTCATGTTAACTCGTAAAGAAATGTCCGGTAAGATTGTGCCATTCTTTTGTTAGCATGTTAAATTTTTGACAATCTAGAAGGCTTAATGTTGTTTCTTATGGTTTTCTTTGTGTTAAATAGTAAGATGTCAGACGTTAGTGAAAAAGCAAAATTAATTTATTAAAGCAAACCCTTTCATATAAAATAACTATCTATGCACTCTAAAAGCAATACTACTTCAATCAAGGCAATAAGAAGCAATAATACAACAGACGGCAACAAACATCAAATGGAATCCAGAATACAGGACATTATGGAATACCAAATTTTACAAAAGTAAAATAAATAATGGCAATATATACGCACAAAACCCGAGTGAATTAATGAATTTAAGAAAATTCGGAAATGGATTTATCCAATAGCCAAGTGAATCATTGAATTCCGACAAATTATGTAAATTAATTTATACAGTAGCCACGTGAACAATGAATTTAAAAAAAGACGGAAATTGATTTATCCAATAGCTGTCATTGATTGCGGTTCAAAAACCAACCCTCTTCTTAGTAGTGAAGCCCGGGAAACGTTCGTCACCGGCCTGACAGGATGATTCATAATTGATCATCCACGCCATTGTACGGTGCGAATAGGTTAAAGGGGAGTCCTAGACTTTAAGTGAGATACTCAATTTCCCTAACCACTCTTCCACAAACAATGAAAAGGGTGGCAAGTTTACTAAGGTTTCTCCAGTGTCTCCTGGGTGAACCGGAGGTTCCGAATCAGGAAAGGAACCGTGTTCTCTAGGAATCAATCACATTCGGAGATCGGCGTTGTGCTTTTGATGGCGGTGAACCGTATCGCTGACGGCATCCCTTTGCAGATATCAACGACCACTGCTTCTAACATTCTTTTAAGAACTGAGGAGGTCAGCGTTGAGATATAGTCGGCGATATACATTGTGGCTGCCGAGGAAATCGCTTTTATCTTTTCCTTGTCGAAAACGGGGGGGGGGCTCTTCACTTTCGCAGATTGAGAAGGGGCCCACAGCCACGGCTCAACTCTTCCTGAGGGGCAGACCCATACGGTACATGGAGAGGGAGCGTTCCTTGTCCTCGTATTTGATGAGAAGGTGAGGTGGCCATCAACATCAGGAGCAGGAAAATCCTCACACTGTTGAAATTTGTTGGACGCTTTAAGCTGGGAACGCACTTACCCGACGCAAATCTAAGTCCATTTTTCATAAGGTTATATTACCCACGTGCACATCTGCCCGATGCTATGCAACGCTACTCTACGCTCTGAGCTCTGCGCACTGCGCTACCCACTGTCCACAATTTTCGTCGGAACGCATCGAATACAGTCGAAGACAAAACAACCGGGCAAGAATACGATTGTTCCAACTAGATGTTTTACTGCCGTTATATTAATTACAACATATTCATTTTAATATAAACCAAATTAACCGAGATCAAAAGTCATTAATTTTTACAAAAATGATGGTTAGGCAAAAAAATCAAAACGGCGTGACATCTTTATTTAAAACAATTAAATCTAACTAACACTTTATTATTGGGTTGTCCGGAAAATAATGCAGGATTTTGGTATTAAACAAAAAAAAAAAAGAAACTAGTTACTTTAAAGCAATGTTCTTTAATCAAAATAATTTCCCATACTCTCAATACATTTCTCCCAACGTGTTGGTAACTTATTAATTCCGTCTGAGTAGAATTCAGAATTTTTAGAATTGATAAAGTCAATAAATGCATTTTCCAGTTCCGTTTGATTTTTGAATATTATGTGTTGTAAGTAGTGGTCCAGGTGTCTAAAAAAATGGTAGTCAGTAGGCGAGAGGTCCGGAGAGTAGGGGGGTGAGGCAAAGTTTCATAGCCAAGCTCCAATAATTTTTGTGACGTTACACGTGACACATGTGGTCGAGCGTTGTCATGCAACAAAATGGGCCCTTTCCGATTTCACTTTTCCAATCGCCTTGAGGTGGTCAGCGACGGTCGTTTTACTGACTTTGAGTTGCTCTGCAAGTTCTCGAACAGTTGTTTTGGGGTTTTCTTCCACCACTGATCGCAGAACATCATCATTAAGAGAGGAAGGCCTTCCACGACCTTCTTCATCTTCAAGGCTGAAATCTCCCTCCCGAAATTTTTTAAACCACCTTTGCACAGTGCACTCATTAACACAACCCTCGCCCCAGACTTGGTTAATGTTTCTAGCCGTTTGGGCTCCGCTTCGGCCGAGTTTAAACTCGTAAAAGAAAATCGTACGAAATTCTCGCTTTGACATTATAAGGATGACTGAATTATTTCCAAGTAGCGGAATGCTACAGAGGTAAACAAACAATATCATTTGGAAGAGGATTAATAAGTGTTGACATTCATACAAATGAGTAATCCTGTAAACGTAAACAGAATATTTTATATAAATTTTTTTTAATGAAAACTTAAAATCCTGCATTATTTTCCGGACAACCCAATACGTGGTTTTTCTCAAAATAATCGATCAAAAATAAAAGTGGCGTTGCGATTGTGATACTGATTTGTGATGCATGCTGTGTGACTGTACGTGGCGCCTGAGAAAGCTCGATAGGCTCTATTATCAGTGCCTTAGAGCGATCTCGGGATCGTTAAAGACCAGCCAGTATGTGCCATGTGCGGGGGGGGGATTGCCTCCAGAATTCCGGAGAGCTAGTTCCTCTCAATTACGCGGCCGGATTATGGGCCATCGCTAGGACTATCCTCGAATTCCTGTACAGAGCCGTCTAGGACAGTCTACGCTCGAAGCCGGGAGTTGGTCCAGTTCGGTGAGGCCTGAGGAGGGCTGGACTGGCACTGGGGACGGTGGTTTGGTAGGGCGACTGACCGAAACCCCCTTATAAACTTCCGTCTGTACTCGTCCGCTTCGGTCGGGCGAACTTGCCCAAGATGTAAACAACCACTCTACCCCAAACCGTTAATTATCTCTGGTGGGTCCCTAGCTGTAGAAATAAGTACTTGATTGATTGAAATTGATAGTAAATTAAAAATAAAAAACTAATTATTTATTAAAAATAGAAAGTAAAATTAAAGCCTAGCCAATATTACAAAATTAGAAAAGCGACTTAACAACTAAAAACTTTCCTCTCTTGTTACGCTATCGCTTAAATACCGGCTGGCGGGTATTTTCAAATTTTATCGTCATAACCACTGCAAGGTAAATTTCTTGAACTTACAAAGGGATATGTCTGTTTTCGTCTAATGTTTACATAAGGGTCCAAAACCGGCGATGATGTGACCTATGCCAAGTATAATAGAAGGGGTTTTTTTGTGGACCCTCTCGTCGAGGTCTTGCTAGAAACTACACCGAGCTGGAGAGCCTCAGAAAAACGTAGTTGTTGTCTGGGTTACTGGACACGTATGCCTGGAGAGAAACGAACGTGCGGACGAGGGAGCGTAGGCCGGGACGTCCGGCCCACCCGACCGGACCGTCGCGATAAGGTCTTTGACGCTAAGGGGTTCGTTTCTGCAGGTGTTTGCATTATGTGAGGCGTCAACACATTTTCCGCAACCGGTGACTTGACAAAACTTAGAAGTGTGTTTGTGACGGAAGCAATTAAAACACAAAAGGGTTTGGTTTAAACATACTAACTTTGACGCTTAGAAAATCTAATAAATTTTTTCCGGGATTTCCGCTTTCTCAAAAGTGAGAATGAGAGTTGCTGATAGAGTTTTATTTCCGATCACGTTTTTATATATTTTCTTTACTTTTATAACACTTTGAGATGGAAGTTCGGTCGCGATTTCCGTTTCATCACACCTCTAAAGCTGTGGTGAGACGATTACCCCATTACAGTAATCTTGGGATTTATGCAAGGAAATGTTGACGTGTGTGTACGTATGTATGTAGCCTTATGTTTTGATATTTTGAAGATTTAGCAAATCTTTTAAGTAGTTACGTTCAATAGAACCGCCCCGTTTTTCAAGAATATTGATAGTTGAGGTCCATAACGTTTTATGAATTTGCACACCCTAAAATCGCTGAAACAATTTAAAGTTTTATGCAAATCGTTAACTTGGAGGGCCATTATTAAATCTTTCTTTGACCATTTACATTAAACAGTGACGATTTGGCCGGAGGTTTGGGATCAAAGGGCAAAGTTGGATCATTGATCGTTACTTACGTAAAACAAAAGTAAATCGAAATTTAAAATGAAAAAAAAAAAACACGCAGAAAGAATACCTTGTAGATTCACAACCGAAAATGAAAAAAACATTCTCAAAACCGTAACAGCATTGCTACACTGGGTTGGGAGAAATTAGCTGTGTACTATACCACGTGTAAACACGAACTGATCTACTGCTCTAATTTTATAGAACATATAACAATTTGGACATGCCTGCTTTATTATCACTATCACCGTTTTGCCGCCTTTATCTATCTAATAATTAACAATTCGTCATGATCGCTTAATAATTTCTTCCCAGAGTGTTGATTAAATTTGTACGTACCATTTTGTGTAATATTAGCCGCCTCTGCTCTTAATATTATATTATTAATTCTGCTGTTATAAATAAGGGTTAATTCAACACGTGCGAGTTATTTATTTTAAAACAATATATATTTTGACCAACTTTGTTCCTGTGTAAAGTTGTTTTGAAAGTATGGATCTATGCATGTTTGTATCGAGGCGAATTTCTCATAAATTTTTAATATTTTTTTAGCTAATTTGTTTAATTAAATAGTTAGAATTTCCGTGACTCAATTCTATAAATAAACATTTGCCCATTAATTAAGTGTTTGAAATATTAAAATTTTCCCTCAAGTTTGCCAACGCTCTTGAAAGAAAATATTGCATGGCTCTGTAATGTCTCAGGTAGGGTTTGAGGGTTGTAAATGTAGGTGAAAGAAAGAGAAAATAAATGAGGTGTCCAAAGAGCGAGCCAGTATTAAAACGGACCCAGCACGCAACCCTGAATGATAAAGATGGCCTCGTACGATGAAAACTGAACTATTCGACCGTTCTCTGATTTCAACGGGGGGGGGGGACGAGCTTGATTACGGCCTAGACAGTCGAATTTCGCCAGGTGATTCTAAACCTAATTTAAACCCAAAAAATACTCTTGCTCTGATTCCAAGATTCTCGGATATATTTAACACGTTTTCATTTTTGGACATTGAGCAATTTTTCTTTTTTGATGTAACATCTGTTACTCTTCCCTGTCTAGTGGCTGCACTAATCGATTTTGCATATTCCTCAGGTGATTTATCATCACACACATGCTATAAAATTTAGTAAGCCGTTAAGAAGCATCTTCCATGTTTTGCATATTTTTTTTAATATAGCTTTTTTCAGTCAAATTAAACGTTTTTTAATTTAAAATTAAATAAGGATTTTAGTTGAGATAAAAAACTCAATGGATGGAGTGAGATTCGAACCCATGATCTTCGGCTAGATACGCCTCTGCTCTACCACTTGAGCTATCGTGACCTCGATCCACTCGAACACTAACTTCCCATCTCAACCCCACCTTTTGAATTTTCTCTCCTTTTTGCCTTAATTTTACTATATTAATTGGTCAAGCGGGACACAAAATTAGTGAACTTAATGAAATAAAATGAAATATACTTCACTAAAGCTCTCCGTGGGCATATCATTTGACGCCGGGAATCCAATCCGATTACACGACATTTGAAAAATGAAGTGACTTGTGAATAGATTTAGAGTTGGGATGAATAACTCTGTTGGTATTCCGATGGTGAACGTTGAGGTAGAACCTTCACATCCATTGGCTTCAAGTCGATCTACTACATTCCCGGTGTGACTCAGAAAATTAACAAAATTAACGCTTAATAAAATAAATGTAAAAATTGCTTATAAATACAAACACAATCTCTCTAGTCTTCATACCTTTCTGAAGTCCAAAGAGCCTATTGACACAGGATCTAATGTGTCTTGTCTAGGGTGTCTTGTGGTTGTTGCGACGCTCAATATGTTGGTCAAACAAAGCAGAAAATTCACATTTGAATGAACCAACACAGATTGGATCGTATTCATAAAGAGTTAACCACAGGTTTGTCCTCGCATGCTACAAAGGATGGTCGTTTTTCTGGAGTGGACTCCCTTGAGATCTCGGGTCGAGAGGTCGGCTTTGAGAGAAGACTCCTGTTAGAAAAGGTGTGTATCCATTTAACGAGGAGTGCCTGCAATTTAAATGGCGACGAAGGTTCCATCTCAACATTTGCGGGATTATTGGAAATTTATAAAAAACGGAAAAAGGTGACGACCGCTAGAGAGCGCACAATGAGGAGTTCACAGAGCCTGGTAGCCTTCGCTAACTGTATCCAACTTAGGTGAGACGACGTTTTGTGTCGGGTTTCATCTTAAATGATATCCTTTGAACATATAATTTTAAACAGGCTGTAAATTCTAGTCATTAATATAATACGCTGCGATAACATATGATTTTAATGACAATAACTAGTAAGAACAAAAACAGTTGGACTTGTAATTCTTAAATAATTAAGTGTAAATTATTAATGAGGTAATTTTTTTTATAAAACTTGTTATTGTATATAGTAATTTTTTATGTTTTGTCAATCATTACTGTTATAATTTCTCATTCCTTTACATAGATGGCTTGTTTACCTTATATAACCAAATGCTGGCCATGTGCTTCATAACTAAGCTAAATCACTTTTGCATTAGTTTTTTCCGATGAGAATTTTTCACTTCTCTCTTGGGAACGTATGCACTGTTGTTTTTTGATTGTTGATTGTTAAATGTATATTAATTATGTATATTTTTTCTTAATAAATAGACCCTGATGATGGCAACGTGATGTTGCCGAAAGCATGGTGATCCCAACACTTTTGTCCTTTTTTCACCGAGTAAAGGCCTTAAAGAAAGAACTCTACATTGATTATCTGCAGGTCGATCTAAAATCATCATGATCGTTTATTTTTAAATTAATTTTTTATGAACTTTAAATTGTGGAATTTTATATTATTGTAAAATTTCCTTTTCAAATAACAATCCTTTGCATCTAATTTTGTATTTTTGTAAATTTTCATATGGCCTTCTAAGAGCCCTATTATTTTATATTTAAACAATTGCTGATTGACTCATCAATTGATGAGTGCCGTGTCAATTTCTTTTAATTGCGGCCACCGGTCCCCTACTTTAATTTGCATAATTTCGTTGTATATGTAACTCATTTTGCTATAACCTTGTCCGTCAAATTAACTATTTTTCAATTTACGTAGTTTTCTTTTGGCCTCAGTTATACAAACCTGTGATATTTTTGCGTGTGGAGGCGACGTAGTATAAATAGGTACGCTACAATATATTTTTTGTTAATAGTTTATGCCTCATTTCTTATATTGCACCGTATGTAACATAAATTTATGCACAGTTTTTTTTTTGTTTTTTTTTAATCAAAAATTACAATTTGAAAATTTTAAAGTTCCGGTTTCCCACCGTGGGGTGTTCATAATCATTATTACAACATTTTTTAAAATTAAATAACTGTTTACGTTTCCCCGTTATTAAAAAAATCCTTTCTTTAAACATTTTTAGAAGTTGATGACAATTATCATTAATTATTTTTGTGATACACTGCTCTATTATCCTTCTTAATATCTACTGCTTCCAGAAATTTCCTTTTCATATTACTCTTAGCTGTTTTTTTCTTTTTCGTTTTAACCGAATATGAATGCTGGTAAATTCTATTCACTATGTATTGCCTTGTCTCCCCAAAATGAAATTTTCGGCTATCTACAAGGTATCGTGTAAGCTAAACCTGTTTTTCTGTTTCCGGGAATTGTGTCTTTAAGGTTAGAGTAAAAGGCAAGGCATTTAAAGTAAAATAATACCGAACGTCTCCGAAGTGAAAAAATGTTTTCTACTTTTTACTACTCCCTTGCCTCCATAACCAAAACGCATTTTAATTTTTTACCATATTTAATTAAAACAAACCATTTTTACTTCAAATTAACCATGTATAAATTTCATATTAACACTTTATCCCGTCAACTTAGCGTTTTTTAATTTCAAATTAACCATTCTTACTTTCAAACTAAATTTTTATAATTTCGGATCAATCCTTTTTAACTTTAAACTAACCTATTAAAATTACAACTTAGCCTTTTCAAACATAAAATGGATCATTTTTTATTTTAAATTAACAACTTCAACTGAACGTTTTCTAATTTCAAATTAACTTTTCTTACTTTCAAGCTAACCTTTTATAATTTCGAAATACCGTTTTTAATCTTAAATTAAACATTTTAATTTCAGATGAATTTATTTTTTTACGTTAAATTAACCATTTTAATTTTAAATTGATATTTTCAATTTTAAATTAACCATTTTTAACTTTAATGTAACTTTTTTAATTTAAAATTGACCAATTTCAATTTCAGACGATCCTTTTCTAACTTAGATTAACCATTTTTAACTTTAAACTAACCTTTTTAATTTCAAATTAACATTTTTAAATTTAAATTAATCTTTGTTAACTTCAAATTAACGTGTTTTAAATTTAAAATTAACAATTATTTAATTATAACATAGTTTGAACTAACTTTTCATAATTTTAAATTAATATTCTCGCGTTTAAACTAATCTTTAGGGTAATTTCAAATTAATACTTTTTTACTCCAAACGAACCTTTTTTTATTACAAAATTAATCATTTTTATCTCCAAATTAACTTTTTTCTTTTCAAATTACCTCTTCAAACTTCAAACTAACCCTTTTTAATTTCAAATATTCCCTTCCTAACTTTAAATTAATCTATTTTTTTATTTATAAATATAGCCAGCTCCAATAGATTTGTGTTTATAGCCAGGAAAACGTTTTAAATAAACGCATCCCAATTTGTTCTGGGTCGAGTAGACAGTCGACATTGACATGGACATACTTATCCGGGAATCGATCTATTCAACAGCTGGCACATTTGTTGGGCGTATTCGATTTGTCCACGTATTCATGCGTAATTACAAATTGTACACGTATGAAAACGATTTTTTAAAAATGGTCCTGGTGGTTGATATTATAAATTTACGTTATTTAATAAACTTCTCCAAATTTATATAGAATCTCTATGCTCACACTAACTTTAGGATTGCGATGATAAATACATTCACAAATAGTATAGGTTTAACTTTTTTTTTACAGAATTGTCAATTTAAATTAAAAAAAAAGGTGTAGTAATGGTTCATGAAAAATGCTCGTATTATTTTAATCAGTGAAAAATTGGAAGGTATCGCGTTACGAAAATTATAAAAATTGTCTGAAATTTCCGTTATAATTAACACGTTTTGTATGTATTGATATGGAAACATTTCATTAACATTTTTTATCGAACTATTCCTTATTATGAGCTAGTTCCTATTGGATTCGTCGATGATCTTCTGATTGCAAGTTCGCAATATCTTCAGCTTATCGTTGTTGTGGAGTTTCGAGTTCTATTGATTTGGGTTCGAGGTGAAGTGTTAAGTGGGTGGCCTAATTTATCAGTACGTCCTCGTGGCTCCAAGATATGTCTTCCACGATTCTGCTTTGAGTTATTTTCCCCCACGGCTTATTTTCATGTCGCACAAACGGGTAAATGTCCTGTGATTAATTCGCTTGTGTATTGTATAAACCGGTTTCCATAATTTATCAGAAATCAGTGATTCACTTGGCTATCGGACTATCGATTTCTATACTTTGCTTAAAATAGTTGATTCACTTGGATAGTGAATAAGTCAATTTCCATAATTTGTCAATGACTGACTTGGCTTGCCTATAAATTTATTTCCGTAATTTTCTAAAAACATTAGTCAACTTGGCCATTGTATAAATCGTTTTTAATAATTTATGAAATATGAATGATTCATTTGGCTATTGCATGAATCAATTTCCGTTATTTTTTAATTCATTGGTTCATATGGTTCACAATTATTGGATTAATTTGATAAAAATAATTTATTGATTTTGCTAATGGAAAACTCTAGTCCTTATTATTATTTTTTTTAATTCAATGTTTGGACGTGGCTATTGGATTTTCGCTCTGAAAGGCTGTCACACCCAGATGTGCTGACCCTTGGTTCTATATGATAAGGGAGTTCATACACCCCTTTATGTGCCTGGGACATTAGAATCTCCCTTAAGCCAGATGACCAGGAGATCGTGCTTCCAAACCAACGGGGTTCGATCCGACGAGGGCTGTCGACAGCTCGATCATTTCAGCCCGAACGCATGCATACTAATCTAGCCTAATACTAATTAAATTTGGGTTAGTTGCTCAAATAAATACAATCATGCATTGCACTCTTTCTGGTTAGACGGTAGAGTACTATTCGCTGGAGTACATTCATTAATATTCCGCCATCGGATACGCAGGGGGGGGGGGGTGACGCTATATTTCAGGGACTCAAACAAAACAAATCATCACAAAACACAGATGGACTATATACAATAGAAACCGGTAGGTGCCGCTCATTGTTTATAGCTCGTTCAGTAAAGTGAGTTAGCTCTTTTGATCGGCTCGCGAGCACTGCTCCATCTTTCGCTAAGGGTGTCCAACGTTGATGTGCCATGCTAGTGGTCCTGGGTTTAAAATCTGACAGAGCGAAAGGTTTTTTTTTTAAATGAATACGGAAAATTTATTGCAAAGTGGTTTGACTCCTCGTCCGCGACACCTGGCGGATAGTTTTACGTTAAGTACTCCTGTATGATAGGATATAATTTATTACATACTTAATTTACTATTTAATTTCCAGGATCCTGTTGAGGATGTATCGACCCCTCTTTATGATTTCTGACTATAGTTTTCTACCGCTTTTATAAAATTCGAGGTTTTTAATACACCTCGGCCAGCATTGATTACAATTTTCAGTATTGACAAGTGCTGCTTGTAATCTTTTGAAGAACGTTTCCTCATATAATAATCACATCAGAGGACAAGATTGGTCAGTGAAGAAAACGAATCATTTCAACTTTTGTACAATTTTTTTTCAAATTTGCGCATTGTTGAAAATAAGATTCCTATAGCGAGGGAAAATGTAAATTTATTATCGATTTAATCGAATGCAGGTATAAATGTGACTCTCCGTACAACTGTCACGCGCCCAATAGGCCTCTTAGATCACGTTATCATGTTCCGAGGGGAACGGGATTTTCGCTGTGGGGTGTAAGTTCGATCACGAGAATTAAGGACGAAAGGAGAAATTCGTTTATTTTATTTTATGCTTGTTGAAGTTATTCATGACACTGTTTCGTTATACATTTTATTTTAAAATTATCTATGATAATTATTCAGATATCGTGAGATGCGGTCTGGTGTGATGTAGGTATCAGAAAAACATTTTCTTTATCGTGCCAACGTTTCGATCTTTTATTGAGATCATCTTCAGGGCTCAAAGTGTTTGTCTTCTGTGTAATTGTGCCATGTCGTGTCCTGTTTTTCTGATACCTACGTCACACCAGACCGCATCTCACGATATCTGAACAATTATCCATTAACGGTCACTAATCTCTACACTTTTCTATGATAGTTGAAATTTCATTGCCGAATTATTTATTTGTTTAATTAAAATTCATGGAGGAATTTTGTCACGATCTGAAAGTTATTAATTATTTGTAATCATTCTGATAATTTATAAGTAACAGTTGTTTCAAAGCTGGTGATTTGACATACATTAAAGTACAGGCCTTAAAATTGATATAATTGACTTAATAGTTCATTTAAAGTAGGTTGACCATTGTTTTTCCTATACGTCGAAAAATGCACCTCTGTGTTTTTAAGATCTATAATTATTCTGCACTGCAATTGTTTTTAGCACGTCTCCTTCAAAGGTCTGAGATACATACTTTATTTTAATCATATTTTTCATCACACGCCAAAATGATTTTACCAACTGACATGAGTTTTTTACATCTTCAGCATCAAAGATAAATGGATACGGAGATGGTTGATAAAGCGTTGGCTCTTTTAATGTTATTTTTTAATAGTTCTATATGGTTCTTGACCTCGTTGTTCAATAATTCGTCACTAGCATGATATTATTTTCGTTCTGAAACGTATCACAAACAAACTTTGAGTGAATCTTCCTGGGAGAGAGACCCTCCCTTTCGAGTTGGCACGGTAATCATTTTGCCTTTATACCGTTGAAAATTATTGGCAAAATGTCTAGATTAGCCTGGCATGAAATACAGTTTTGTATAAACTAGTTAAAAGTTGGTGAATCGTTAAATTAATAATGATAAACGTAAATAAGATAAAGGCTACAGAAATGTCTCATAGGTGTATAC
>CM077100.1:31826049-31843405 GCA_039619505.1 Cimex hemipterus | reverse complement strand
AAAAAAAAAAAAAAAAAAAAAAAAAAAAACACTACCTGTTAGAATAGAAAAGACGATCAAGCAACCGTCGTTTTTATTACCATTAATCAATAACCTTAGAGCTCTAACCCTATGAAACCTTCTAGCAGGTTAACGTGAAGAGAACCCAATACAGGGTATTAAGAAAATGATAAAATGTCAAATACTCTACGGTTGAACATTGGGGGTAAAGTAAACAACACAGATACTGGGAAACTATTCAAAAAGCCCACCCAATGAAACAGGATATTCTACGTATATCCTGTATTGAATTAAAAATCTTAACTAGTGTCGATGACCATCGACCATCTGTCAATAGTAGTTGTAAGGATCAGGATTGTGGTCTATTTAATTAAAGTCTAACTCCCTAGCCGTTAAGAAGAAACAAGGAATACATTTAAAAATCCCTATTCTACTATACTAAGGCATATAAAAATAAATATAATGGAAATTTTAAGAAAACGACTGCTCGGAAGCCGATAGTAATGAAATTGCAACTCCTAGCCAATCAAATTAGTCACTAATGAAAAAAAAAAATATGAGCGCACAGAGATCGGAAGAACGATAGAAAGACATAACATACACGAATGGAATGATAAAAGGACATGTCATAGGAACGAAGGGTCTACAGCATTAACTAGCGCTTTGTAAAATGGGTTACTATCATACAATAAATCTTAAAACCTCCTGCTAAAGGTCAGTCAGTCATTACTTTTGTCCGACAGAGATTTTTATCATATGTTAAAAAATTACAGTTTTGGTCAGTGTACAGATGAAAATTGAGATGTACATTTTCAATGCTTTTTTTTCAGACTTGTACTACCTTTTTGCTACATTTCAATTTACCATTTTTATCACGATAAATTTGAAGTCAAAAGGTAGAAGGTGTAACAAAGAGGATGGAAGAAGGGTAAAGGATATGTTTATGCCATAAAATCTCCTTAATGCAATTGCAGTTGATTCAATAAGAATAAAACACTTCAAAGCATCAACAACCATAAACATAACCCTTTCTTTTGTGGAACTTTGTCCCTTTTTGGCCGAATTCATTCGTAACATTCCACAATTCGCTACCCCTTTTATACAAATTAAAAACTGCAAACTATACAATAATATGAGATCACGATTGTCAACAACCTTTTTAAAACTAAAGGAGATTTTAAATTCACCTCGTTTTTTTAACATACAAAATTTCAACGGTTGTTACTTTACAGGGATACGTCGCGCAATGCGATGATGATAATGCTGATAATCCTAATTGGATTTTTTTCCAAAATTCTATTATCAGAAAAAAATTGTTCTAATTACAAAATGTCACAATCCTCCACTTGTACGACAGAGTCGTTTATTGCGCCCGAACACTGGCTCCATCCAGGGCCAACGCTCCTCACCCGCCCATGACTCCTATTTAGCGTACTTTTTAAAAAGGAATGAACCCTACAGTCACTCCATCATTGTTCATTTCTACCTATTTAGCGTTGTGAATAGCGCAAAAAGCCCTTCAAATACGGGTAGGCTGCTTCAGTTTTCTCACGTGATCCTGCATAACATTGTATCCAGTGACCCCGAACGAACAGCCCTCTTGGATGTACCTGGTCATTCCACTCTGACAAGTAGCGCGAATTATGGAAGCGGTTAAAATTTTCTTTTTCCATTTTTAATGGAAGGTTTTATCCCCAATTACCATATCGAGTACTTTGGGGTGGATGAATGTGTGAATGTAATTTATTAGCGTGAATAGAACACCTTGTCCCCAATTGCCCAGATAAATATCGACTACTCTGGAATAGGGTGAGCAAATTCAGGAATATAATTTATTAGCGTGCTTAGTGGGGCTTCTCCCAAATTAGTCCCACTAGGTCATTCTTTCTTTCACTGCACCTCAGTCACATTGGGCTCTATCAGAGTTTAGTCTCGGCCATGTGGCTCTGCCTAGCGATCGCACCTTCTCTCTCACCGGATCTTCGTCATGAAGATGTTCATGTCCGGGATTGGCCATTTGGAGGCGCCAGGTCGTGATAAGGACATGAAAGTTATGTTTCATTTAAATCGGCTTATCCCTGGTATGCTTGTTATAATGTACGTAACATAGACTAAATTCGGCATTATATTATCTTTAACAGGTACTTTGTTATCATGCACAGTTAAATATAAATAAATACTAAATACTTTAAATAATTGCATAAATAAATAGATAATTTCATAAATAAAAAATATTTCAATAAATATATAACGAAAACTGCGCCAAAGTGAATAGAGATATTTGTAATTTATTATTATTCTATTAATCTTGTAAGTTGGATAAAGCAAAATAGAAAATACGACCCTAAAACCAAAAGTTGTTATTCTTTAATTTTTTCTTTTTGGTTTTCATTTGCTATTTTGTTTCAACCAACTAACAAGCATAAAACGGTTAATTTATTTAAAATTAATAGAGTAAGAATAAATTACAACGATCCCCATTCAGTTTTGCTCAGTTTATATATAAATAATTCTGCAAACACATAAGTAGTCTAAATACAGCGCGACGCACTTTGTGCAGGCCTTTATGCCGCATGTCTGCATGCACAAATTCTGTAGTAGATACAAAATTATTAAACGTTATTTGCTGCTGGCGATTTTAGGCCACAGATTTGCATTGCTCGAAGAGTCACGTCCCTCACCGTGTACGGCCAGGTATCGTGGAAGTATACCGAGATATTCGAAGACTATAGGTATCGCGTTGAAGTCACTATGCTCAGTGAGCAATTGTGCAGTAAAGTGATCCAGCAATTTTATCTTAGCTTTAACATTTGGAAACACTCGGTAGGCACAGTTTTGTGCTTGCGTCCCACGTTGCCTACCACTTTTGGAATGCCCATTCATGCCCTTCTACTGACGTGACGGGAATTTCAGGTGCATTCCATTAACTAGGTGGCATGCAACATTTGACATTTTGCATTGCAGGTCGATGGTTAAGACACAAAATGCATAACCTGCAAGGCAGCTGTTGGGTCGTTTTGTATGCTTAGATTTTCGCCAACAAAGCACGAAATTGAGAGCACTCTAAATTAGTCCCATCAGCTGCAGTCAGGCTTCGTGTCCAGGCAGCGGCAGCATAAAGGATCACAGAGAGCATGGTAGAATGCCAATCGACTCCCCACGTAGGACTATCAACATTTTAAATCTTTCATCTTGTGGGGAGGGGGGCTTTTAAGCAGATTTAAGCTTATGGTAACGCATAACTCGTCCAATGGAGAAACTACTTGGAGGGGAGGTCCTCATACTCAATTTTCCTTCAAGGAGGACCATCTCACTTTTTCCTATGGCTAGTTGTAGCTTCACCAATCGACAACACTCTTGTACTATTTCAACAGCAGTAGAGCTGCGTCGCTCAAGCGTAAGATTCCTGTTCGTCATGATGCCCATTAGGCCATTGCTGAAGAAAGAGTAAAATACATTAGTGGGTTTAAAACGCGAAAAATGCAAGAAAAGAAATGTAGAGCGAAAAACCTGGCTGGCGACCAACTATGTAGGCTGGAATGTGTGCATCAGCATGTTTGGCGCATGTAAAATCAACACCTGAGACTGATTGCATTCGCTTATAACTTTTGAAAATAGGGATGGATTAAATTCGTCCAAAGAACATAGTAAAATATAAAACAGTCGATGAATATAATTATAACTCATCGTCGGTTTGATTGAAACTGAAGATGATTAAAAAATAAATCTCTATTTATTCAACAGGTGTTCGGGGTCAGTTTTTGTTCACGTCTATATCAATTAGCGGTTTGGGAATAGCCCCGCATACAATTAAACAAGTTGTATCCAAAAGATTTATACTCAGCATTATCGAATTCAAAATGTAAAGAATTTTTATTTGGCAAAAGATCTTAAGGAGTTGGTGCTCTGGAAAAATGACGTCCGCGGGTCTGTCTTTACAATAAACAAAAAAATTGCAACACGACCAATAAATGGTACTATTTTTTTCTTTGTTTAACTGATGATTCCAAATGCTTTTTGCCCTAAATCCCGGTTGTGACGCTATTGGAGATGATCCAAGTTTTTTATGAGAGGCGCGAAATAAATTTCTCAGGCTCGCCGAAAGAGGTGTGCCATCGCCTATTTCCCATTGCTTGTTAAAACTACGGCTTAAAAAAGCTGGAGCGCTTGAGCGTTCATTCGTATCCACAAGCGTTGTTTTATTTTGAATTGCAACTAAAAGATCTAAACTAAAACGTCACCCTGGCACAAAAGAAAGACCGTCGTCGATTGTTTGTTTTCACCGTTGGGCTAAACTAGGTCAAATACGCTTGTAAACAGATGCAACACAAAATCGCCGTTCTGTTATAATGTTCTATATATGTTTTAAAGATGATTCAAATTTCTTTATTTTCACAATGTTACTATCCCTCCATAATATTTTAACAAATTTGAAGTGTGAGAGAGAAAAAGACCAATACGATTTTTGGAGTAGAAAGAGAAAATGAATGAGGGAAGGTAAACGCAACGTTTTAATAGAATTGTTCGTTTCTCATACTATTTTCTCAGTTTAAACTTTAAGAAACCATGTCATATTGTACATCGTTGGAAAGAGGATAACTAATTTAAAATTGCTAAACATATGGCATGAATATTGATTTTAATTCGGAAGTTAGCTTATTTGTGTTTTTTGTTCGGATAAAATTTGTAAAAGATTTTCCGCGAGGGCTGTACCTTTTTTTACAAAGCATTATACTGTTATTTAAGGTCAATTAAAAAAAAAGAAAAAAAGTTCGTTAAAAACGGATTACAATTCGTGAAGTGTTTTTTTTTATCGTCAGATCTCTTCCATCTCTCGCTCTGTTTTTTCGAGAGAACAGACATTAAATATTTCATTACGCGTTCGACTGATAACATATCCAGAACAAATCCGATCATAAAGACATTAACAGTTTGCATTACAACATTTCAATTGTATGCAAAAACGAATGCAGATAACTACAAAGCTTTCGATCCCATTAAATTGGCCTTAACTGGAGAAATAAGTAGCTCACAAACTGTTCTTTTTTGACAGGACTGTCATACATTTCTTCAGACATTTGAGCATAAAAGTTGCAACCTTTGCTTGAACAGTTCAGAATTATGACAGTTCTTCTCCCGTAGGACTGACAGGACAAATCTCTTTTATAAGGTAGTTGTTAATCAGGGTTAATTGTTTTCAACTATAGGGATTTCTAAAAGCTCATAGAAAGGTTGAAGGAGTTACACCGCGTCTGTCGACGTTGTAATAGTGGACCCACTGTCCACCGCCACCGCGACGTTCCAATGGAAAGCTGGTTTTAATAATGCCCCTCTAATTTGAACTTGCGAAAAACATAAATTACAACATACAACTGAACATCATCTTAATATATAATGTAGGAAAATAATTTTAAATTAGTGATTAATTTTATGTGAAATAAAATTTGGGTACATATTTTAAATAAACATAGATCTTTTTATTGATTAATCCATAAAAATAAAAATAATATATTTATAAATTGATGACAAAACTAAATAATAAAAATAAATTAGTTAGTTCGATGGATTTGTGCGTAAAATATTATTTATGTACATATTTAAAATAGTAGGTAAATTAAAATCTATTATATTACATTTATCTCCATGTTCGATTTTATATTTTTTAAATTCAAATTTCTTAAACTAATCTAGTTCCTCCCTTTGTTCAAATTGTGTAACACTATTGTATTTAAATTTAAATTGTGTTTTGTTTCATTTAGATGGCCCTTAAATTCCGAAAATTTGTTTGATTTCGGCAAGTGTTCTTTAAACGTCGTTTTAATTTCTCTACCGCTTTGTCCTATGTATTTAATATTACCAATTAAGTTGGTAAACCCCGCTTTTTGCACACCTTGTCAATTTTATCATTAATTTATTAATGAATTATTTTTATTAATTAAATAATAAATAGTAATCACTAATTTGAAATTATTTGTTTACACTATTTAATACAATATTTAATAATACAATATTTAGTTGTGTGTTGTAATTCAAGTTCCTCGCACGTTCAAAATTGAGCAGCAATAAAATCTTCTCATTGGAATCGATGGGTTCACTGTTAAAATTCATATCAAGAGAAGTGGTTGAAACTCCTACAACCCGATGTTGAGCTTTAAGCTTGAAATCCGAAAGATTGAAAACAACGAACACTGAGCAAGAACTATGCTTTAAAAAAGATTAAAAAAACATACTCGCCCTATCTTTATCATCTGTAAGATTTAAAACATTCGAGTTGCCATTAAATTTATTTGGACACGGCGTCACCTGAACTGATCAGTTGAAATGAAACATACACTCCAAGAAAGAGAATTTTTTTATCTGGAATGAAGCGTCGTTGATTCCCCAAACAGTATTAGCCACTATTCGTGATACGTTTCTATTGACGAGCATGCATTTGCAGGGAAAATTACGTTACTCCAGGTGGTGACTTTCGACAAGCTGTACCAATCGTAAAAAAAAGGAGGCAGGAGACAAATTTACGAAGCATGCTTAAAAGATAGTTTGGTATGTAATAGCACTCAACGATTCAAATCGAAGAAGGAGATTTCGTTGATGTCCCAGATTAATAAATTGGAGATAATATCATTAAACAAAACAACTTGAAATACCCACGGAAATGTTATGCGATAATTTAATCGAAGAGTTTTATCAATTTGATTTATCTGAGGAAGAAATTACTAATTAGGCTTTAGCAACAAGGCTAGCTAATATTGGCAGTTAGAAATGATGAAGTAAAAGAAATCTTATTGTGCAACGACTACCTGGGAAAATAGTTTCGTGTGTTGTGTGTTTCCGTAGATCATGCTGAGTCACTAGATGGTGCCAAAGCTGATAGTGTATGTTTCCAGTATACCATTGAATAATTGCCATCGGTGATATCATAAGGTTTGCCTCCTGCAGAAGTGCACTTAAAAACAAAATTTATAATTATTTTATTGAGAAATTTATGCATAGAAGACGAATAATGTAACTGGACCCGTTTGATAGTCAGAAAAAGTGATAAGACGATGTTGCAATGCGAACTATTAACTGGGAATAAAATGGGAAATATTGTGCACAGCCCTCGAATATATTTAGACGGACGAGAGGATACCTAAATGCTCTTTGTTTTGTAACGGTTGCAATTCCCAGGCCGTCTTCCATTTGCTATGACCTATATGAACTATAAGTCACAAAGTTTTGAGCAATTACATTCGATTACAAAGTCATAAAACATAATATGTTTACATGGACAATTATATAAAGCCTTGTCGAGGTGTACGACAAAGATGATTAAAATAGAACACAAATTAAAAGAAAAATACGTATAAAATATTGTTCTCGTCGAAACAACTCAAGAGAGCATACAAAAAATCGAGAGGCGCGGAAGTTTTTGAGCTTATTTATTTGGGGTCGCCCTTTTTTACACATTAAAACGTGATAATATAAAACGAGCGGTGGCTTCAATGGCCAACCCCCCAAGCCACCTCACCCCACGGCAGCAAGCGTCTGCTAGTTTTTCCCCCCGAAGGGATTATTGGCTCATGGAAAAAAGAAGAGGGGAAGCGCGAACTGCCGCGAAGTGGTCACGGGGGTTGGCAAGGGAATCGACGGACTTAATCGAAATTAAGAATTAAACGATTCAATAGTCCGAATCTATTAAATTAAGTTAGATTTACAAGAATTAATTATAAGTGTTATTCATATAGAAGAAGAACAATATAATTAGATAGTATTTTAGAAAATACTATAAAATTATTCATATTTTGATATATAATAAACTTAAAATCAATCATATTACTGTTTATTAAAAATTAAAAGCAAAAAATCGCTTAAAATAGACGGAATAGAACGTGTGTGTGTCTTGGAAAAGAAAATCTATGATGCGAAGTACAACACGACCCAATACGAGACGCGAAATATGACGCGTCATCAGCTGTGTTGTGCTACGTCGCGTCTCAATGTGCGCTGATCTATCCATTTCCCAAAGATACAAAAGTGGCCTCTACGTCGTGTCAGGTCGCACACGCCATGCCTAACGTTTCAACGCATACGAGAGCAGGTGAATAAGATTGAGACATGTGCTTATATGTAGACCAAGAAGAATTAAACAATCGCACTGAAGATGACGAAATGCCGAAACTCTTGTGATAGACCAATACAGCGAGTGTAATCAGCCCAGAATGACCGCAAACAGCTAAACAGCTGTTTAAGCACAAACGTCATCCTACAGACCTTCCGGAAGGGCCTTATATCAGCTTTTGAGCCTGGGGTAACCTATCATGGAGGAAATATTTCCCTTTTACTTCTCTTTCGTAGGGGATATTTTTAATATTTTCCGTTTAAATTATAATATATTTTAACGAGTTTTACTAAAGCAAAAGATATTAATGAAACCTTTCATTCAGTCCGTTCATATTTTGTAACACGATAAAAACAAAAATTGTCTCATTGATTCCTTCCATCGGCTATTCATTATACTGCCGGCTTTCAGGAAACAGATTTTTTTACTACACAACACACTATTCAATATACTGATACTACTAGATAGATGACCTAAAATTTCAATGAAAACCAAGGAAGTGGAAAACCATGGTGTTCAATTTGGCAATCAAGTTGCGAGTTATTCCAACACATTTCGGCACTGTGCCATATTCAATGAGGAACTGGAGTAACTTATTTCTAAATAAAATACTGCATTTTTCACAAAATTTCAAATAAAGTGTAAAAGTTATGCTCTTTTAATATCAGGTAATTATAATTTGCGTTTTTTAATGATTAATGATCCACATAGCTAAGCGCACGGGCATGGGTATATATCCCTTCTACAATATTTTGTTAGTTTTTAAACATATCGCATCCAGATAGTAAAATTTTATTACCAAATTGTAATTATTCTGGAATAAGGACGTTGAAACCGTTAAATCAACCAAAATAATCAAAATATGAACATATCCTTTGACTTTCGAGCATCAATTTATTATGAGTTGAGTCAGCTAAATCATTCAGTACAAAATATTATTAAATTTACTTTTGTAAAATGTAATAAAAGAATAATTCAGTGTTAAATATTGAAGGGCTTGAAAGACCAATGTCATAACATACGCGATAAATTACGTTGATATCTTTCATGTTTACCCTACCTCTATAAAAGTAAGTAAACATAAACGATAAACACAATTATTTAAACAAAGGAATAATTCATCGTTAAAAATGTAGATAAATTCATTGGCCGAAGTATCAGAATTGTTTCATCTTCGGTTCTTACGCAAAACATTGATTAATAACTTAGTTGAGTGCACCTTACTTGATGTTTTCTAAGCCGAAGAAGTGTGAAAGTCGTAAATATATCGATTTTTCAGCTACGTCAACTGCAAACCATGAATAATTTATGAGTTTACGGATAATTGCCCTGGCCAGAGGGAATAGCCACGGTCGCAAAGTTTCCCCGGACACTGGAAAATGATAACGGCCTCCTCCTCATCGGGAAAATAATTAAATTGCCAGCTCTAAAATATTTCGATTTCAAGAAACTATATTTCACAAAGAAGTGGTAAAAGGTAACTTTTTCCCAAGATCAGAGTGCTGAAATATCCGGTGCCTCTTTTGAAACGACCCGTTATATTGATGGCCCCTTTGATTTATAAATTATACGGAAAAAACGTTATTTCCATGATCAATTCCTGTCAGGGGTTAACGTCCAACCCGTTGGTTGTCGCAGACGAAAACTCAGAATCCCTTTAAAATACTTTTTTTCAGATTAATCAGATAAAACGCCGTGCGCTATGACGTGATTCGAGCCCAGAACTTATAGCGTGGAAAATGCTGCGCCCTAATCCTTCGGCGACCGCGGCTCTCTTTAATAATATTATCTTCAACGTTCTATAATATTCGTTGTGTGGCAATTTACCCATGATATTTTTAACGTTTCTTTTTATAATATAATTTTGTAATTAAATATAAAGTATAAATTTTTTTTTTCATTTAACTAGGTAGTGCTGTTTTGCCGGGCAAACAGGGTGTTTTTCATTTTTATTTTGTTTGAGTGCACTTCTACATAATTATATTTTAATTTCGGTCCTAACTTGTTTTCCAGGAGAGTCTGTGCTTTCTGGTTTACCATCAAAGCTAAAAATTTTACCGTATTTCAGCGATTTCTCAGTCTTTTAGTGGTTTAAACAGAGACTTAACGATACAATTTTTTGGGAACCAATTTTTCAAAATTTTTAAACGGTGAATACTTTTTGACAAGAATTTCCGTTGGCTCCAAAGTTTACTCCTTTATACAGTTTTTTTACTCGGTGTTATTTAAAAGTATAGTTCGCTACGAATGTTTTATTATTATTCCTCTACAAAATGAAAAAAGAAGAAATAGTTTCAATGTAATGAAGGGGTTTCGAGAAAAGCGCGACGAAATTTGAAAAAATACAACTTTTCCGTAGAAGCAATTTTCCGATCGATCTTTTTAATACGAAACAAATTCTCTCCGCTCATAAGTGTTTTTTAAACCAATTACGCGCTACGTTTATTTGACCATTATTCCTTTATAAAATGAAAAAAAAAAAATCAAATTGAAAAGGCTTTGGAAAAAATGCTCCGAAAAATGAAAAATACTACTGTTCAGATCGATCTCTGATTATAGCTGTTTAATTTTATATTATACCAATATTACCAATAATTTTTTGTTTCAGTTTTCCTAATTTACTAGGACTTCTAAACTAATGGTTTATAAAATAGGTAATTGATAGGTAATCTTGGTGCAAATTTAAAGCTGTTACAAAATTTTATTTATTTTCCTTAAACTGCATTTTTTTTCCACTCCTATGTATTATTTCGTAAATTTGTTAGCATTTTTATCATTGGTAACCGACAACATTACAACCGATGTCAAGAGAAACTTTTTTTGGTGACACTACCGTAGAAAAATATTAGACATTTGTCTCAGAATCTTTCCAATGGGCCATAGAACCGATAAACAAATATTTCAAAATTGCTGAAACATTTTTAAGATATAATTTTCTCCCTTTTATGTGCATGTGTTTCAACGTGGAAAGAATCCTATCCATTGGTTTTCTGAAGAATAGTTCGTTGGCCTATATATTATATTAGATTATTATATTATATATATTAGACTGTTGTTGTGATGACCGCATTGTATGACTACTAGTGTCTGTGCCGTGTCTGCCACGCTACGTGCCGGACACGCTCTTATGCTCGTAGATATGAACTGACCTATATTCGTAGATCATTTTTGTACCAAAGATAAGAAAACGAAATACAGGATCGTATTCAATAAAATTATATGCAATGTGAAATGTTAAAGAAACCAAAACACACCATTCAGTAAAATAGTCAAAAAATATATTTGTTGAAAAACTATCTTGTCTCTTTTTGAGCATCCTTTAAAACACTCAAATACGACAAGCGTATTTTTTCTTCTGTTAAATTTTATCAACAACTCTTCTTTAATACATAATATCCACTCAAAGATACACTTGTACTGATTTGTTTATTTTCCGTAATAACTAGGTATAAAGATTAATAATTTATTTTAATTAATTAACTTTAAACAAGGTATTGGTCGAGATAAAAAGTGACTGCCACGAGCGGGATTCGAACCCACGGCCTTCGGCGAAATACGCCGTTGCTCTACCACTTGAGCTATCGTGACTTCGATCCGCCAGACACCAACTTCCCAGATTCAGATAATTAATCTTTAAATAATGTATTGGTCGAGATAAAATGTCACTGCCACGAGCGGGATTCGAACCCACGGCCTTCGGCGAAATACGCCGTTGCTCTACCACTTGAGCTATCGTGACTTCGATCCGCCAGACACCAACTTCCCAGACTCAGATAATTAATCTTTAAATAAAGTATTGGTCGAGATAAAAAAGTCAGTGCCATGAGCGATTATAACATAAACATAAGGTTTAATTAATTGAATCGAACTTAGTTGGTGAATCAGACCATGAAACCTAATGGAATGAATAATTTACTTAACATCAACACAAAATTAATAATTTGTTGTTCACATTTAGTACATTTACATTTGTTACTAATCCTTTGACGCTCTTTATAAATAATATATCTTTATAACTAAAGTAAATCAGTTCAATTTCATCATTTCCTGAGACAACTTGTCGTGTGAGTTATTAGGTTTTTAAATCGTTTTCTTACATGAAACAATAAATTTGAGTACTTTTTCTTAAAACAATGCTTTTTAAGCTGAGAAGATCTCGCCAGGACACTGCCGCGACATACCATCCACATTGGTCTACAGTGGCTTAACCATCATTTAACAGCTTCCTTGATAAATATTCAATTCCAGGCGGTCCGTAATGTAAGGGTGAGTTTTTAAAACAGTTATACTATTGGAGAGGCATCGAGTTAAAAGGCACTTCGCAAATGCGCAAATAAACCGCTCGCTTGGACCTTTGAACACTGTGGGAGGGCTTTTCTCTTCACGGTGATAGTGTGTGCAGATGTGGTTGTTTGATTATCATTCAGAATGGATCTTTGATTGCGCAAAGGCACTTTGAGGAAGTTTGTTTAGAAGCTGTGGTCCCATTCGTTCCACTTATTGGGGATTCGCGTTAATGCATGATAATGGTCGATTTCATGTAGCTCGCGGTATCACCCATTACCATGAGGATGTAGGGGCCACAGTGCCCTGGCCAGCACGTTCTTATATCATGAATCCCATAAAACACTGATGGGACATGGTGAAGAGACGGGTTGGAAATCGTTCCCAGCCTCGAACATGAACAACTTCAAACCGCTCTCGGAAGAATGGGCTTCCGTTTCGCAAGACGAAATCCAATCGCTTATTTCCTCGGTTCCTAGGTGTTTTAAGCCCCTTCGTGAGACCATAGTTTTACTAATACGCGTTATTAAGAGCAAACCCGAGTAATAAAGTCTTAGTTAAATTCTAATAAAACATTAACTGATTTTTCGATGTTTTGGTGTATTTTCATTCAAACCTTCATACATGGTATAGCTTTTATTAAAATTCGTGAATTTCTGGTCGGTTTAATTTAATTAAATATAACTATAAAAACATATTTCGAAATAATCAATCAATAATCAATTTTTTGTTTTGTTGCTTTCTTTTGTCATAATTTTTTTCATTTTAAAAAGGCACTTAGTTTCATCATGAATTGGAAATTTTTATCTCCCTATCGTGTACACCCACTTGACTTTCGATTAAAAGTTTTAAGATAAATTAATTTCCTCCATTAGGCCCTCATGTTTTTGTCAAATAGGGCGGTTAAAAAAAATTGTATTTTTATTGTATTAATATTTTGTATATAAACCGCCGGATATAAACAAGGACTGACAACGTGGTTTGGATATCAAGTTTAGAGATGCATTCTACCAATCGATAACGCTTCCACTAGCGGGAAATTTACAATTAAAATTCACTCAGATTCACAAAACAATGTGTGTCATCGAACTTCCAGACAGTTTTAATTGTGCAAAACTCTGTAAGCGTGCTAAATTACACATAATTTAATTTCGTAATCAAACGGCATTGGGTCAGATCAAGCGTGAGTAATTTGTGTGGCCAAAAGCATGTTCTATGAGGATCTGCATTTATGATTTATGGATATATTCTTAGTACAACAATACATTTTATATAACATAATTCACTTTCGTTTTTTAAAGAGATTAGTTTGGGGACAAAGTGTTTGGCCCGTTTTCCCATATCGAACCGAATACTTTATCGGAAAGTGACGTCTCGAGTAGGCTGTCGGACAAAAACAAACAAATATTGATTCAAAATTACCGGGACGTTTGTACAAACGAGCTGTCTTCTTAATTAAAATTAAGATATAGTTTATGAAACATATAGCATAGACAAAACACCAATCAGAAGCGTAGAAGCGTGAGAATACACACTCATAACTAAAAAGCTGAAACACACAAACAAAAATTTACATTTTGATCCCTCCGGAGATTGTAAGTAGTTGGATAGAAATCGATCCCTTCGAACGAGATAACGAAGCCCAACACCGATTAATAAGTACAAAATCCGTCAGTGTCCAAGTACGGGCCTTCGTCGTTCATCATGCTCGTGAATTTGGTTATACAGCATACGGGTCGTTGCTGCCGGTGTGATGCCTCGTTTCGCTCTTTCGGTCTGAACCGTCTGAAAACTAAGAGGCCAACTATTCGACTACCGACATCGATTCTTAGCCCTCGGCTAAATCCCCACTCCCGGGCTCTATCAAATCCAACGCTCATCTTCCGTTTAATCCACGGCAGAACGGGGGATTATTGCGTTTCGACACGACAAATCTTTCGGTGGAGAATTTCCGTCTCTGCGACCATATTGGATCTGCATTAATCACATTTATTTTGATAGGTATTAATCTTAATCAAAGTTGAAAGGGTCGACTAAAACAAACGATTTTTTTAAATTAATCTAAACCATTCATGATTTAATTGTTTTGAAATATATCGTACTAAGCTGTTCTCCAAAAATTCCAACACCCCACCAAAGAATGACTCCCTTCAAGTGGGACACATCGAGCAATCATTCTCAAAGAAGTTAGTCACCAAGGGCCTATTACACAACTTTCTAATTGAGGGTAAGGGGTACTCTATATTCCACCATATGCTCTCTCTCATTAACTTACGCTAATACATACATTTACTCTCAAGGTACAAAAACGGGATATCTATCAGTACTATTATATAAAATAAAACCATGTTCTAAAAAGGAAAATTGGATTGTTTTATTTTTAATCGGCCCAAGACAAACAAATAGTTGCAAGTGGAGTTCTCATTTCGGGCGGTATTGTTACACGCTTTCTATATGAATTTAAGAAATGGTAGCCTTCAATAACATAGGGCACATGGAGCAATCTGTTTTTTTACAGAAAGAAAGTTGGTTTCAATGGGCTTATTACTTATATAAAAGAAGGCTGATGCCATACTCAATATTCCACCATCCATCCGCTTTCTCACACTACACATTCACCCTAATAAATACAATCAATCTCAATATACACATAACGGAACACAGACCAAAATATTTATCAGTATTTGTACAATAAAAAAAATAATTCCAATATCATACCTGAGAGAAAGAGAGAGAGAGAGAGAGAGAGAGAGAGAGAAGAGAGAAAAGTTGGTCACTTTCTTGGAGGAAACTGGAGGATTGTTCAGCTGTATATAGTAATGACAGTTGTGTATTATGTTGAGAGTAAATGTATTATTAGTGTGATGTAAGAGGGTTTATGGCGGAATTTCAAAGTACCTCATCAACCATCATAGGTTAGTTGTATAATATGTGTAAAAGGTGATGGAGGAATATCGAGTACTCCAACACCCTAATTGAATGAATGGAATGTAAATAGGATGAATGTATTTAAGAATGAACATGAGTACAAATGAGTTTGGAACTGCATGTGTTGAGTGCTGAATTGGCTTAGCTGTTGGCTAGATGGTTCGTTTCATTCTACATCTTCAAGTGGGTACTTTAAGGTAATTTGTTGTGATTTCCTACATCCTTTTAGCAATTTACACAATCCCAGGCTAGTTTGGAATTGAACACATACTTATTTACTAACTTCAAAGCTGCCTGGCTGTCTGAGAGTTTGTAAATCTGAGCATTGCTCGCATTTTTCTTTATCAACAAGTGTGCGCAGTTGTATGCATGAACCTGGGCATGGAAAAATGTGGGGTTTAGCCCAATGGCTTTAGCAAGGTCATAAACAACTTACACGCAATGGTTTAAAGCTATTATCTATAGACATAAAAAATCTCATAACAGAAGAAAAGGTCAGCATGATAGACTCGTGGCTTGTAGAATCCGTGGCTATGGGTTCAGTTCCCACCATTGTCCCTGGCCATTTATTGTCATGCAAACCTTCCCCCCCCAAAAAAAAAAAAAAGAATGGCATATGTTGAACCACATTCCTTGGCTCATATGCAAACTTCATAAGGCCATTTAAATTTTTAAAGAATGATTATCGTTTTCTATGATTTTAAGGATAAATTGCTAATACTGGCACATTTATCATTTTTGGATGTTAAATATGTTTAGAAATTTAAGAATGAAAAATTAAGATTAATAAAAAGTTTTAAATTTTATATATATACAGTAGAAGGTTTATGGGCTGACAAACAACTGAGGTCATCACTGGCTCTCCACATGTATTTTTTTAAATTCCATGTTTCATGAAAATAAGCCAATAAAATATAGCTATAAAACCGAGTTTTTTACTTATAACAATGGAAATAAAAATAATCTGTCCAAAGGGTAGTAAATAAAAGTGTTGTACAATTGCCATTATATGTACAACAAATTTTATCACTGGGTGCAAAATTTAATTTTTTTTCTAATTTTCAAATGCTAGGAATACTGGAAATCACTGAAGAAGTAGAAACCTTTTTTGATCACATTGCAAATATTGCAAAGAGGTCAAAAAGTTCATTTAGAAGAAATGGATTGGCCAAGATGCTCTTTATATCAAACACTGTCGGCCATGAGAGATTGTGACCTAGACACTTACTTTTGGTCCACAGCCTGCATATTTGTCCAGCTGAACGATATGTCCCACCTAACTGAAGAGTGTAATTCCCTGGCTCCATACAAAGAGGATGAAGGAATGCCACTTGATATGATAATTGGGCTTGTGTATGGCAGTAAGTATCTGGGTCACCAGTTCTGACTGTTGGTGGATACAGGTTGTCATTTCGATATTGTACTGATATTTTTGTGTCTTCTAGTATGGGCTGTGAGAAATGTATTTATTGCTGTGAATGTGTAGTGTGGGAGGGTCAATGGCAGATTATTGAGTACCCCATCGACCCTCAATTAGGTTAGTTTATAATAGATGTAAAAAGATTTAAGTGTGAATGGATTTAGATTTCCTAAATTAAGTAGATATCATAAATTAGCTTAGCTGGTTGCATTGGGGCTGAAATGACCTTTCTGTTGACAACCCTTAGCGTCCAACCTCAGCAGCTGGAGGGGCTGAGGTCTGACCAAGTTAGCTGGACTGCGAACACCCGAGGTGGGTAATTCTCAGGAGCTGCTGATAATTTATTGTAAATTACAAGAGCTTGAATTGCTAGCTTACTGCAAGAAGTGATAAGCTCAATCTTGTACACATGTGTATGTATGTACATGCGTGTACAGCTTTGAGCTTGTGTAAATCAATATTCATTAAGAGGAAAATTGGTCAATCGCATAACTAATTTTATAAATGTTATGTAAATATAAAACAAGTGACTTTGTACTTAAAAATACTGTGTTTCATCAAATTTTGGCATTTACCAAAAAAAAAAAAAAAAAAAAAAAAAAAAAAAAAAAAAAAAAAAAAAA
>CM077100.1:31783791-31825949 GCA_039619505.1 Cimex hemipterus | reverse complement strand
AAAAAAAACAGTCATTATACAAACTGATAAAACCAAGTAGTTTGTTGTTTTAAACAAGAAAGAATAAGTTAAAAAAATAATGGAACAACTAGTGGATAAGAGTACATATAAGTTGATCACAAAAGACCCCACTAATAAAATACAAACTAATAATAGTAATTAAATTGTGCTAAGACAATATCATAGAAGCATGGAAAAATAGTAGATATAATGACTCCATCCTTGGTAAGTATGACACTGACAAATTGGGAAAAGATTGGACCTGTAAGTAAAGTGAATACCCACACCATTTTTCAATATATCAAAGTTCATTCTTCAACCTTTAAAACACATTTTTAATTTGTATGGGTACAATGTTAACAATTCCATAGTACTACTTTTTTTTTAAAGCTTACATAAATATTAGATTACAAAATATAAAAAATTATGTGGATGATACATTAATATACTTACATAAAAATGACCACTATATACTGTTAGATGAATTAAAAATGGCCACAAGACAATAAAGTTTACAGTTTATAAATATGTATAAAAGTAGTCCTTTTTTAAATTTAGTTATAGCAAGTGATTGCTATTGTTATTTCTATCTTCAAGAAAGGCTCCAGGACCTTCAACTAATTGACCTATTCTTTTGAACATGTAAAAATCAAACTATTACTTATATATGACAACATAGATAAAATTATTCCTCCCATTCAGCTTTGTCTCGAAATATTCTGTTTTTACAAACATGGTGCAAACCCCTGAGCAAAAAATATAGACTCAAACATTCCGGCCAATAACATCCACCTTGATTTCTCTGGGGCATTTGATCATGCGTCTCACAGTCTCTTAATTTACAAACTGGAGGAGTTTGGATTGATGTACTTTTCTAAATTTCTTGAAATCATACTTCTCTATTGGGCATCAGTGGCCACGACAGTTTAGACGTTGACATGGTGCTCATCACTCTAATATAAAGGTCCCGGGTTGGAATCCAGCAGCTCTGCATTCAAACCCGACATACTTACAAATGGGCTTTTATTCAAAAACACGAGGGCTGATGTAATGAATTGCTAAGAAAGTTCTCTGACAGAAGTTTTAAGGACAAGGTTGATCAATCATATTTTAATTCCTATCTGTCCTATCATAATTCCTCGGCTAAGCCCTGTTCCTCAAGGATCGATCCTGGGTCCAATTCTATTTTTCCATTTTTTTTTTAAATATCAGTGATAAAAATGACAAAATTTACTATGAAATTAGTACTTTTTCAGATGATACCAAGATATTAGCAAATCCCTGGAATGTATTCACTGGACTGGAAATTACAATTGATTAGATTTCTAACTGGTCACTATTATTGGTTGATTTAACCCTGATAAATGCTATGTTATCCATCTGGGCACTAAAAAACCCCATTTAACCTACTTAGTGATAGTTCTTTGGCCTGTACATCAATTCAAATGAAAGAATTCTCTTAAAGACATCTGACAAATGAATACAGAAAGGTATCTTCTTCAACGATGTGGTCAAATTTTATAAGGTTTCTTTCTTTGTGTGATCTTAATATTTTTAAGGAGGTCAAGTTATTTAACTGGCAGAAGTTACTGATCTTTGCATGGGTTCTTGGGCATTCAGGACATAGAGACAATGAAAAATTGGAATTCTAGGCCACTAAAGGAGCCAATATGAATTTTCTAGGCCCTCACGCGTACTTTCGCATAGCACTTTGTCTCAAAAAAGGATATGTCCAAAAATTGATCGTTCATGAGTTCAAAACTTTGTTGAGCAACACCCTAGGCGAAATACATACGAAAAGAGGCAATCAACAAAGAAATTATTGGAAAAGAAACTGCAACCGAGTAAGGATTTTAGTTGGACTTCTGTCAGGGCACTGCCGTCTAATGCACTAATATTGAGCAGATACTGCCAGTAAAAAAAGGAGACTGTAGAATGTATACTATGTTTTTTTGAGGTTCTATGCAGGAGAGGGAAAGCTGAAAGCAAGATCCTCCAATAAGGGGCCAATGGCAAGGATATGGAGGGCGATTTACAACCTGAAGCTGGTCATTGAGTCTTTATACATATACATATAAATATACATATAAAGACTCAATGACCAGTATATATAATATACAGAGGTATATAATATATGTATATATAATATACAGGTAGATATAATGTAGGAGCACAATAGACCTACTCAGGCCAAGGTGTGGAAAGCGTTGAGGTCACCTCATTTATCCCTATCCGTATCCGTTTGTCGGATGTCGCTAAGAAAATTCTCTCATTGAAACAGCATGGATTTGTCAAATTCTGATCTACTACCACCAACCTTTACACACATTTATCACAAGCTTTTGATTCTGTGTACAATTTTTTGTTGGTTCAAATTACGGCTATGTTGGTGATCCACTTTTGGATTTGTTTCTTGCTTTTGTCATCGAAAGATCCATCAGCTTTGATGGTTTATTGTTGGATCAAAGGTTCAAATTGGATCAATCAACTATTCAACGTTGTGACCTAAAGTTTAACTTTTGTAGTGTTGGTTTGCTGATTGTCATGAGATGTTTAAGGTATCAACATCTAATGGTTTTATACTGGCTCAGAAGGACATCTGCTTTCTACTGTTGGTGCACCCTTTATTGATTAACATTGATACATTCCATTAATTTTTTCTCATTTAAAAATTCCTTTTTCCTATATCATTTGTCCTATTCTATCAATGGAACTTTTCTTAAAGGAGTTGTATTTAACAAAGTTGCACCTTTGATAACCCCATTATCAACAGAGCAATCTTAGATTTGTAGAGTATGTCAAGTATTGTATTAAACATAAGTTTTTGCTTTTTAATGAATGAAGACTACATCACTTAAAATAAGAAAAGATTCTACAAAAATGAAAATAGGACTCTTAAAGGTTAAAATTTGATGCGAGAAACAGAGAGGAAGAAACCAATTTAACATTTAGAGGAATCCTCGTATAGCGAACTTGGTCTTACCAACTTACTTTTTTTAGGAAAGATAGGGGCTGTTGTACTAGTAAAACGAGGGGTGGAAGTGTTCACCACATACCATAACGTAGGTTAATAGAAATGGTGAATGATGTAGTAAGTGCGGTTTTCAATCTTTTTTTTTTTTTTTTAAAGATAGGTTTTTAAGATGACCTAGTAACAATCATAAAAGGGAAATTTGATGACACCCTGCAAATCAGATGCAAAACGCCTTAAAGATGTTGTGTTAAAGAAAGTAGGAAGATGTGATATATACAAGAAGAAAGAAGCTAAATCTAAAAGCACCTACTATGAAAGATGAAGCCTTAGCTTTCTCCAAAGAAACAACGTATCTATGCATAACTCTTGACCAAAGGCTCAAATGGTGTAAACACAGAGGCAGCATTTCTCCATTGGCCAGAAATTATGGAACAACTGGGGAATAAACTTTAGGATGGTGCATTGGCAATAGCCGTAATGGTCAGAAATCAATATGGAGCTGTAGTATGGTGGCCAAAAATGCTGAACAAGGAGACACAGAACAAGCAACAAATACCAGCTTGTCTTAATATAAAAGGGACTCGATCTTCCACCCTTATATATTTATGTACACAAGGTGGCTTTTGATATGCCCAATGACTCCTGAGATACAGGAAATAAAGCAAGATTTATGGAGGAGCCTACAAAATTTTGGAGGGAATTAAAATAAATGAGATGGTTATTAAAATACTTGACAAAATTAGAGAAAACTCAATTTCGGCAGACCTTTCCAAATGATCATAGAAAGAACCATTTGGATGAAAGGTAGCCCTAAATTCCAGAATGGACTACTAAGGTACTCAGTTAGACCAAAAATAGAAGAGTGAATAGGGGTGAAAGAGCAGAACTCTAGCAAAACTGCTCGGATTACTCTCAGCAATTTTCCATGTTGAGGTCCATACCATACAACTCTTTTAATAAAGAAAATATGAAAGGTGCATGGATTTACATACTCTCAGACAGTCAGTCAGCTGTAACAGCACTAAATGTGTATGCTTTCAATTCTAAACTTGTCTGAGAGTGGGAAAATTGCTTAAAAGCTTTAGGAAAACTCAAAAAGATTCCCTTAAAAGAGGGTTTTCGGACATGAAGGTATAGAAGCGAATGAACCAACTAGCCCACGAAGGGGTCCCATCATCATCATCAATGGGACTAGAACCACAACTAGTGCACCAGAAAGTGCTTATGGTAACCTAATAGCTTAAATAAACTTCGGACAAAAGAAAGGCGAATGAAACGGTTCCTCTCCACAGTCAGGATTTGAGGAAAATTATAGATATCTATATCAGCAACTGCCCTCTTATCTACCACTTAAATAAGGTTGACAATGCAGAAGCAGAAACGTCCTGACTCTATCATGGAACCATGTACATTGGTACAAATCCTTTCACAATGTGAAGCCTGATTATGGTAGTCACTTGGTATGGCAGTCCTTACACCAAAAGATCTGCGGGAGAGGAACCAAGTTTTTTTCTTATAGAAAAAATGCATATTCCAAGGTATGATTATAATGTATATGGGTTCCACAATTGATCTATATAGGTCACTGAGGAAAGATGTTTTAAAATACTTATTCAACGCCCAAACCTAAAAAATATAAAAAAAAAAAAAAAAAAAAAAACTGTTCTTATCCTCTAAAATGCACCTTTATGTACCACTGTTGTACAATAGAATGTTTTTTAAATTCTTACTTCAATAACTTAATTGAAATCTAGCTAACTTTTTTAAATGGATAAATACATAAACACAATATTTCTCTCCTGAAGCTCTTCCTGAATCTGCCAGAATTAGTATGAACAACCTAAACGCATCAAATTAATTCGGTACTTTATAGAAATGAGGTTCTATATCTGATTTTCTTGACAGTGTGAGGTACATTCAATATAAAAGTACATTCAGCTTGAGTGAAGGTTGACATCCTCCAAGTATGATTATTTAAAATATGATTTTATTTCATTATTTTGAAATTTGATAAATTCACCAACTGACAGGCCCATCACCGAATTAAAATAGATGGTATTCAGCCTGCTGTCTTATTCTCATTCCCTTACTTATACAAACAAGATTACAGCGCTAGCACATACCTTCAGGGAGTGTGACTCTGCCCCCTCCTTAAAATTTTAATCAATTTTTGTGGGTAATAAATATTAGGGAAAAGAAGGAAAGGAAATGAAATCTCGAAGAATACAGAAAGTTCATGCAGTACTACCAAAATTGGGGGACAAAATTTAAGGAACAACAACATTATTATTACGGACCAAGAGATCAAAAGTTATTATGTATTATTATATATTTATTCATTATTCACTGAATCAAGCACATCAAATAAGTGGCATATTAAACCAAGTTTCAGGTACAAATTGAATAATAGGGGTAGTAAATATTCCATGATTTTTTTTTTATATTGCCCTCTCATATTACACATTCACCCCAATAAAAACATTCACTCTTAATATACACAAAATTGTATACAAAATACGATATTTATATATACTATATACAATAAAATGTACTACGTACAATAAAACAGTCCTGCCTCCTCCAAATTTCAGAACAGAGGGACAAAATACTTGCTGCCCAAGTCCATTCCGATACAATACCTACTCGCTTTCTATATGGAGCCAAGGAATGAAACCTTTTAATTAAGAAAAAGAACTTGGACCCTAGCTGCTTATTTATATAACGTATAATTGAGAGTTGATGGGGTACTCAATATTCGACCTTTCACCCTGTCAAACTACACATTAACGCTAATAAATACTGTTACTTATAATATACATAAGGGGCCACAACTCTCGCTGCGCCCAAGAAAAATCCTTATATCAATTCTACTTGTTTTCCATACACAGACAAAGAATGACACTATTCAAATATATAGTAGCGAAATGGCACCGTGCGAAAAGTCTAAAGGGGCTCTGGTGTTCTATCCCCAAGTGAGGTACTCACTCTCCTAACCATTTCTCACTAAGTAAATTCCTGCCACCAATTCTTATCTTCTTGGGCTTGACAGAAAACAGCATCCCCCCGGTCGAATGTGTCATGCGTTTCGGTGCCGAATGACTCACTGGCAGCTGGGACTAATGTTGCTTTTTGAACGGAGCCTCTCTGACACCGGGCGACATCAGGGAGAATTAGCCTTACTCCATCATGTAGGGCTCTGATGGAGCGGACCGTATAGTTCCCTAGCTACTCGTGGGAATCAAATGAGTACAGAAAACACAAAACAAAATCCAGAGCAGGATATCACTGCTCAAAAAATAACAAGCAATCCGGGGAGCAACCCCCAGATGGACACTCAGTCCTCAGAAACAAAGGAGAGGCCACCACTCCCTTCAAAAACAAATTCCTGTCGCTACATGGGAAACCCAACACCATGCAAACGAAAGGCTCACTACCTTCAAGTAGCGACACCAGGAAATACAGACCTCCTCTTGGGAAAGCTAAAGGAAAAAAGAAAGCATCTGCTGTACTACCAAAGCTGGGAGAACCAGGTGGTAAAGATGACCCTCTCAGGAAAGGTCTTAGCGGAGCTATGACAAAATGGTACCTGAGAGCCATAAAATCGGGGAAAACACCTGAAGAAGCAAGGAAATTAGCCGACGAAAGGAAGGCTCAAATCCAAAAAGAAAAACTGGAAACACCATCAACCATTAAGAGGGCAAGAGAGATCTCCAAAGAACTGAGGAGGGAAAAAAACAAAGCCTTCTACTCTCCAGCCTCAGTCCA
Organism: Cimex hemipterus; assembly: GCA_039619505.1. Lineage (NCBI taxonomy): Eukaryota > Metazoa > Arthropoda > Insecta > Hemiptera > Cimicidae > Cimex > Cimex hemipterus. The sequence goes on along the minus strand of CM077100.1, from coordinate 31,819,210 downwards.
GAGCCAGGGAGAATGTTAGTTACGCGGGAGCAGCAAAAATCATAAGAGTGGCTTTGCTCCCGGAGGAATACCCCCTGGTAACTCTAACGACAGAAGAATTAACCCATCTAGAGGAGACTCTCATAGACGAAATTCTAAAAGGATGGGAAGCCAAGATACAGTTCGAAGGCATACACTTCAGGCCAGGAATGATGGTCCTAGACTGTCAAGATAGCAAAACTGTCCAATGGCTACAGGAAATAGCTCCCAAACTGGAGCTAAACAAATATAATAAGCTGACAGTGAAAATTGGGGAGGATGTCTCTAAACCTCACTCGATAGTGGTGTTCTTCCCTAGAAAAAAACTAGGAGAAGAACAAAGAACTTTAGCGCTGGTTAAAGCGCAGAATGACGGAATTTGTGCTGAGGAATGGAAAGACTACTCAGTGAAAACAGAGGGGCCTGGGATTGTCACGATTCTAGGCATCGACGGCATTTCGGCGCAAACAATAAAAGCAACAGGACATACCCTCAACTTTCGCTTTGGAAGGATCCTTGTTAGGGGCCTGAAAAAGGGAGGGGGAGGAGGTTACAACACGAGAGAAATCTCACACCTCCACCCCAATCGCCCCCCCCATCCAATCAAACGGAACAGGCCCCAACAGAGACACCTCCACCCACGGAGAACACCTCCGAAAACATAGCTGAAATGGAGATCGGCCAAACGATCGTGCCTAACCAGACCTCTCCTCGTCTACAAACGGAACTAAGAATGCTCACTGAGGAGGAGCTATTGGGAGAGGAGACAACTCCTCCTCCCCCAAACGAATAACTACACATCGAAGAATTGAGAATGGCCCAGGTGAACATCCACCATGCTAAAGCTGCCTCGGCAGTAATAGCTAGGATGTTCACGGCACAACACCTATGGGCAATTCTCATCCAGGAACCCTGGCAGTGGAAAGGATAAATTAAAGGTTTGTCCTGTAAAGACGGTAAGACTGTATTCCAGACAGAATAACCCCCGTGCATGTATACTGATTACGAAAAGCACTAATTATCTCTGTCTTTCAAAATTCATGACTGGTGAATTGGTTCGCATTAAGGTAGAAATACCAATCGATGGGAAGAGACAGGAAGTAGTAATGGCATCGGCATACTTCCCAGGCAAAGAGGAATACCCTCCCCCAGAAGAGCTACGAAGGCTAGCCAACTACTGTAATGAGAAGAATCTCCCCTTGCTGATAGGATGTGATGCTAACGCGCATCACCAAATCTGGGGAAGCAGCAACAACAACAAACGAGGTGAGGCACTCATAGAATTTTTGGTGAAGGAAAAACTAGATATACTTAAATTAGGAACAACCCCTACTTTTTTCACCAAAGTGAGACAAGAGGTACTGGATATTACCACTTGCAGCCAAGCCCTATATAAAGTGATAAGAAACTGGAGGGTTTCAGGTGAAGAATCGATGTCAGACCACAGAATAATACGGTTCGACATCGAATCAGATAGGATAAACCCTACACCGTTTAGGAACCCCCGGTGCACAAATTGAAGAAGGACAAAAAGAAAATAAGGGAACTCTGGAATTCACTTATTGGACATAAACAATCCAAGAATCTTCTAACCAACTTCGGAAAGAAAGAAATCACAGAATGTGTCAAAGGAGGCAGGAATAGACTGCGAAACCTAACAGGACACTGTAGATTAAATGGGCATCTAAAGAAAATTGGAATAATCCAAGATGGCACATGTAGATTCTGCAAAGAAGCAGAAGAAACACCAACACATCTATTAACAAACTGCGGAGCAACATTAGCCCGCAGGAGTAAGTGTTTTGGGATGTACAATGTGACCATAGAAGAGCTTCAACCAATAAAACCGGGCCTATTAATCAAGTTTCTTGATGAATTAGGACTCACCGATGTGCTTTAGGTAGGGAACGGGGGATACAATAGCTCTTAAAGGGCGCAGTATACACACCCTGAAAATTTTAAATCAATCAATCACATCAATATATAGTACATATAAAAACGTTGTGGGAGCAAACATTTATGACGTTGAGAATTTTTTTTTTTTTTTTTCAAGGGAGTATACATGACAAGATATATCATAAAGGCCGCCAGAGCGGCATGCACAGTCAGTAAGGCAGGGAGTTCCGATAATTGAGGAGGCAGAAGAGTAGGACGGCGGCAGGATAACGGCGGAGCCACACGGACGGGGTTACGGTCGGTCATTTGCAACGTTAAAAAGGAAAAAGGTTAGTGTGTGATGTGCTCAAAGACTAAAAAAAAGAAAAAAAACTGCTTGTGTTGGCTATTCGTCAAGATTCGTTACGTTATACTTCACATCTTCTCTAGTGAAAAGGATATCAAAGAATAACTTAATAATACATAATAGTTGAAACCCTTTTTAATGGTAAGAAAATACACTCTTTCCTTCCTAATTTCTTTGTAACCATTGATACAATTTATTTTTGTTTGTTTTTTTGTTGTTTTGTTTAACGGTTATTAACTTATTTTTATCCTTTTTACAACTACATTAATCCCTAGCTTCATAAATTTTCGCTCCCACAACTTTATAAATACAGTTTACAATAGGTGTACAGTCTCGATAAACTACAACTCACTTGCGAGACTATGTAAATAATTTGTTAATACAATTTTAATTTTTTGGTTTTGTCACTATTATAGTTTTTACTATTTTTATAACTTTCTTTTTTCCTCCACCGACCTCCAGTATGTCCCGTCTGAGTGGCTCCGCCGTTAGCCTGGCGCCGTCCTTCTGCCTCCTCAATCGTCGCAACTCTCTGCCTTATTGATTTTGCATGCCGCTTTGGCGGCCTTTATGAAATGGTTCGTCATAGTATCAAGCTATATTTTTCAAACAAAAGAAATAAGAAGCCCTTACAATATAATTGTGCGTTGAAAGTGTACTCAATATTCCACCATCGTCCCTTCCACAATACACGCTTATAAAAACATTAATTTTTATTAGGCACAAAATGAGTTACTTCTCAGTAATCTACAAAACGAACAGTTTTTTGCTTCAAAAATCGGCACAATCTGCCCAAATACACTCTGCTCAAGAAATATCCTCATGTTATATCTTCTCTCTCTCTCTCTCTCTCTCTCTCTCTCTCTCTCTCTCTCTCTCTCTCTCTCTCTCTCTTTCTGTATGTACCGAAGGAATTTCACCCTTCAATTATTTCTCTTATTTCTCTACGAAATTATACATAAATAGCTTTTCTAATGGTGAGTTGATGTGATTGTGATTCTCAATATTCCACCATCCGCCTCTCACACCAACCATTCACCCTAATAAATACATTCGATTAATAATATACACAAAACGAGATTTTTATCAATTCTATGTACAATAAATTAGCCAAATACTCTCTACAGCTCTTAATCACAATTTTCTTATCGGATGGCAATACTGCTCGCTCTCTATATAGAGCCAACGAATGAATCTTTCACTTAAGTGCCACACGCTGGCTTTGGTACAGAAAACAACAGCGTGTCAACTTCTCTAGGTTTATTGTTAATACGGATGAGGACTATTCAGATCCTTCGAGGGGAAAAAGCGAGAATTACTTTCTTGTACAATATTTTGTTGCATATTTAATGTTCAGAAATGACCAACTACTCGAGGGAGGTCTCACAAGATCGAGAAGTGAACATAAAGAAAAATATAATATACAATAATAATAATTAACTTAAATGACCTATAATATAATTTGTGTAACCAACTAATGTAAACACTTCGTCCAAATATATTATTCGTTAAACAAAAAGCCGGTTAGTATTTAGGGAAGACAAATGAGTACAGGAGGAACTGTGACAAAACCGGGGATGCAACAGAGGGCCTTAGCTGAGAAAAGCGATCGTCTTGACTTGAAGAAGGAACTTCATTCATTCATCAACGACCGTCTAAATGAACTTGAAGAATTGTTTTAAGTGATTTCGGTTTCTCTAATTAAAGCGGAGCACACACTCAAAAAGTTTCAAGAGTCATTTGTCAGTTGTATATCCCTGGTGTGTTCACTGAACTTATCCTGTTTTCCTCTCTTCAACAAAAAGTTGTTTTGGTTCCTTTGCAATCTCGGGGAGCGAAACAAGGTATGGATATTGGAACAATTGTTTGTGAAAACAATTTGATTCTGTGACGGCCTGAAGAAAGCTGCTGCTAGTAAAGATTTCAACTTGATGGATGAGTTTAGATCGGTTATTGTCCATCATGTTCACCTCTATTAATTCAGTAGGTACTACAGGGAAAGTGGAGCTGAACATTGTTTTGACACTTGTCCCAGACAGACTGAATAATTGCACTTAGAGAAGGATATTGTTCCGTGAATGGCTGTTGCCTGTTTCGCGTGATTACATTTGGGCTGGCATTGTTTCCCTTCGTACTTACTGTCGATTCCATTACTTGATTTACATCTGCGCCAGGACTGCTATAATTCTTCAATTGTCCGACAAATTGACTTCAGGAGAACAATAGTTGATACCTTGGTTTTGATTTTCATATTAACTCATATTCAATTATTCTCCCATTCGTGAAGTTGTGCCCCTGAATATCTCCCCCAAAGGCTTAGAACGGTCTTATACGAAAAAAATGAGTTGACTTGATTAAATGCAGTTTTATGGCGCCCCTGTTTTATTGCTCACCGTAAAGCGTTCATACCAGTGAGGAGTGTTGCTGGGATGAGTCGTAGATCTTGAAAAGCCGTGGATCGCTGTAGAGTTTCTGATGACGACCTCCAGATTGAAGTGGCTCCCTCACTCAGGTTCTCCGGTCACTCTTATACCTTGGCTTAGGGGGTCCCGAATTTCGGATGGTGAGATCGCAATGGTCGTCGATTCCAAGACCTTGGTGACGTAGATTTGTATGTGCTCTGGGATGGCGGGGATCCCTGTTCTTTGCAAGCTAGGGGTATGGAAAAACAACGAAAACAAAATTGAGCGGAAAACTTATTTTCGCGGGAATGATGAACCCTTCGAAAACTGATTTGTCTCAGGTAATGGTGTAAATTAAAATAAATTGACAAAAGTTAATTTTCATATGGAACAAACAGGATAATTTGAAGAATTTATTGAAGGAAATATTATCTCGGTGTCCTTTCACTAGAAGCAATTTAACGAAAAAATCCTCTCTAAATTGAGAAGGGTTCTGAATCGAAAAAGAAAACTTTAAAATACATAAAAACAATGTTACGATGTAACGGCTAGCCTTTAACGAAGAGAACCGCGGAGGTGGGCTATTAACAAGGCGGATCGGCAAATGTCGAAGATTGGAAATCACGAGATGTGACAGGGGGTGCCACCACCTGACAAGCCAACATAATGTCTGATTCCACGTACTCAATTGATGTTACTGACAGGTTATACACGTGCGTAGTTTATCCGAGGATAGATCATCAATTCACCTTCATTAGGTGAACAGTAGGAAGCATTATTAAACAGCCATACAACGTTGTTTGAAACCAACAAAAATTAAACAGCCGTTCGGACTACTATATGCTCGTTCAATTGCCATCCGCAATCGTTTTAATTATTAATTAGCTTAACAAATTGTAGCGTTTTGTAACACTGAGTTGATTTATTTAAAACAATTACATTTTTCAAACAGATGGATAATTATGTTACGCAAACTTAGGATTTTTGAGTCTATTTGACAAGACGACGTTGGTTTCCACACGGTGTAAGAGTACCCTTAATTTACAATAGTATTGAAAGGCTGTACAAGAAATATAAATTTAGTCGAAAGAAAGATCTATCAATTTGGTTCAATTCTCTTAATGAAAATTTTGGTGGAAAAATTGGTGATGCTAGGTCGAAAAATACGAGACTAGTTTTATAACCGGCGTTGCCCAGGATGATAGTAAAAAGTATTATTGAACACATTATTGCTTTGCTAGATAGGACCATATAAGTAAATTAAATGGACACATTTCTAATGAATCAATGATTGCTTTTAGTCATTAGATTAGATATTTACGTATGCAACATTATTTTTGCATTGTATTAAATTGTAATTATTGTTGTATTTAGCGTTAAATTCATTGCAATGCTCTCGGATATTCAATGATTTTGATGATTCTATTTTTTATGTGTACAAACAAAAAATCCCCCATCCTGGAAGCAACGTTTAATTGTCCATGAAAAAAACCATGGAATCGCCTAGTTCAATCCACATAATAGAAATAATTGACCTTATTATTTGTTAATGATCACTGCAAAAGCCAGTTTAATTGGAAAATGCGGTAATTTAAATTGGAAAGACACTTCCGTTGTTATCTTTGGTATATGATTTATTAGGACTGTTGACGCCAGCCATCTCATTTTAGATATCTTTTGTTTTGGATTATTGTAATCCCTAATCCTACTCCTACGCTCCGTGCAAACCCAGTCCTGTTCTTCTCCTATGATAGAAAGGTCCTCACGTCTCTCTTTTCTCATGCTTTTCTCTCGTATTAATAAAAGTCTTAAACAACTCGATCCCGAAAAACCCTCTGTCCTGCTGCAGCGATCTCTTCCAACGGAATTCATCGGCTATTCTGCGGCGAAGTCAGGGGAATTGGGCCAGAACTCCCTTCGTTTCTTGCAACCGGCATCTGAAGGAAGGTGTTAAGTCCCATATGAATTTCTCCCTTCATTTATTTAAGTTTATATTTTTTTAAAATTTATTTATTAACGTTTCATTTTTTTTAATAATTATTAGTTTTTTCCACGGCATTGGCCGTAACAAGCGCATACATCCTCTCTTTTGAATTTTAGCAGGAATGTTAATATTATTCCTCGATTATGTTGTCGTATGTTGTCTTTTTTGTGGTATTTTAAACATCAGCATGATGAAAATGAAATTCTACAACAGAGAGTAAAAAAACAGTTAGAATGTAAGATTAAACATAATTCATACTACAGCAAAATCACAATTAATATTGAACAGTAAAAAAACTTACTAAACTAAGATAATTTAATACACCATCTTGGCCTATAACAGTTGTTGATTTATATAGGCTCAAATCCGCAGATGTTTGTGCATAAACACATACATGTTCAGTTAGAGCCTGTATAAGCCTATATAGCAGTCCATCAGTTTGTAGTTTACAATAAATTACTGGTAGAGAATCACTCACCAAGGTTAGGGTCGGGGAGCTACAGTTTATAGGTCATTTCATCCCACAACGCCGTCAGTGCATAAAAAACAATCAGTCTCACTATAAGATTATCTATTGATTTTTATGTATGTGAATTATTTTAGTCCATATATACTGCTGTAAGTTTTGATCGTATTTAATATATATATAAATTAAATTAAAAAAACATAATTTAAAGTTTAAACGTGTGCAAACTTGGTTCATACCTTCAACAACCAGAACTGAATGCAAATTATATTCAAAATCTGAATTATATTAAAATGCAATACCATCATGTTTTACCAATTCATTTAATCGCTTTATTTGCATGCACAATCGTCTCTATCGCGATGTTAATTCATAGATCGTCTTGATTCTCTAATTCTTGCTCGACTTGCTTCATTTCATGCTTCATGATGTTGTAATGATTTTGTAACACGTGAGTGGGACATATGAAATCTATTTTGTTCATTTCGTTGTGCACTTTTTTCTTTTGATTCATTTTGTCTTTCATCTGTAATTTTCTTGGCAACATTTGTGCGATGACCAATATTTCGTGGCATTTCAGAAAAAAAACAATTAAATCATAATACACACACAAACATATATGTATATTCTTACTTGTTTTTTCATGCGTGATGAATTGAATGCTGGTGGACACCTGTGTTCCCTACCCCCTCACCTTTTAGTGTAAGCACAAATAACATGCACACGACCCAACAAGTAAACCCTTAATCCGAAACATGATTTTGAATTTGGCGGACAACAGTCGGTTTATTTTTTTTTGCTAAACTCCATATCTTATTTTCGTTAGATTTATTCAATAATGAGTCAACCTTTCACACTCAGGGGCTTGGGCTTGGCGTAACCAATTGCCCTTAACTTATTCTAGTTGACACATCATTTTGCGTTCATTTATGGCACCTTCAGCATTCAGCTGTTCGTTGTTGTACCAATGTAAGTTTTGCGTGGAAGGTTTTTTAATATATTGTTTCAATATTTTTTGTTTCTTGTCCCATTCTACGTAACACACCTCGTCGCACCAATATTTTGGTCTCATACTGAACGATGCCATTTGGTCTAGTCATTTTTGTTCGTAGAAAGTTTATTTTCGCATCCTCGATGATTATCCCATTAGTTTATCATTTTCCAGTTTTTCTTTGTTCATTTCATAATAGATTAAATTTTTGTCCCATTGAGCGTTTTTATACAGACATCTTATCGGTGGAACCTCTTTTTTCTCCTTTAAAGTGGGGGTTTAAAGTTAGGTTAAGGTCTTTTTACTACGGTAGCGAAGCGGTCGGATCCGTAGTTTTCTGGGATTGTGGTCCACGTTGCTGAGGGGGCTATATTTTCTGGTGTGAGGGAAATATCCTGGGCAGAATTTTTGTTTCCGAGCTGATTGATAATGTTAGGTTACCTCATCATTAAGATAACATAACTTAAACTAGGACTATCAGTAAAGTCCTCCCAGGTGCGATTACGAACAATCTTCAGGCCATGTGGTGCACATTTACATCTACTTTAAAAAAATGGGTGAGAAATTTGGCAAAGTATCTCGTTGAGGTACTCTGGAATGGACGCTGTTTATCGTACGGACGCCGTGTAGGAACTAGGGAGTGAGGCTTGTGGACCCGCCAAAAAAGAAGGTGAATCGGCACGTAAAAAACTAAATTAAAAAGTAAACGATTAAGAGCAAAAATAGTTTTTTAGGCGACTTTAACAGACATCTATTGTCTGATTGCACAGAATAGGTCAGGGAAGGGAAATGCTCTTCATCCTGCATGCCGTACAAAAAGTCATATTTTTGGTTAGCATCGTGAGCAGAAGGATTGTGAACGTTTCACTTGGTTTTCACCGTTCAATTTCTTGTATAGCTCCCACTCTTTACAATTTGAGATTCGGTTTTTTGAGCATTGAATGCACTTTATGACTTACTGGGTTTATCACATCTATTAGCGTGTGAGTTGACGAAGGGGGGGGGTCAAAATTCCGAAACCAAATTCTTCCTCCTACCTGAGGCTGAAGAACGAAAGTCAAAAGAACTCGAAGGAGCGGGTGAAGTCGGCTGTAAAACAGAAAGCGTGTTTTCACAGTTTTTAATCTATGAATCTATATTTTTTCTTCGTGCGGATCGCAATGAAGTTCAATGAAGTGACGCGGAAGCACGCCCGAGGCGTCTGACCAGGCGCGAAAATATTATCTTTTTTCTATGTCTGCATTATCGGATGTTTCTGGAGGATGTGGTTAAAAACCTTTTATGTCACATGTACTGTGAAAAGACCTCGCACCACGCATAGCACCAAAACCCGTCGCCCCGGCACCCCACGGGGGAGCCAAGACCGCCCCACCCAACCCCTCACCACTTTATACAATCCAATTATTTGCGGTAAGAAAGCTGTTACGGTTTTAGGGTGATTTATCCGTAAATGCTATGACAACAATTTATGCCCTGCCTCTCCCCTCCATGATAGAGGAGAGATAGACGAGTTCAGTCTAGCCTAGGCATTACGAGTAGAACGATTGTAGAAAAAAATCCAGCTGATAGCCCATCAAAGCAGATCAGTATCATTTTTTCTTTCCTCATTATAAAATTTATTTCCATCGTGAGGCACGCATTTTGATTTATATTTCTGTTATAGTCATTATTTTTTAATTTAAAGATCAATATTTTCGTTTTTGCCCTTCAGGTCTGAATTGTTTCTTTTATACATAATTGCTGGTTTGTAACCAAGAATCATCTTCTGTTCACTTATGTTTTATCCCCTTTTTATATAACGCTTTCATTTATATAGAATATACATTTTTTTATTAGATACAAACAGAGGTGTCCCTCTATATTGTGTAATTAATTTATTCAAGCCGAAATTCCTCTGATTTTGAGACCGATCTCCAGCCTCCAGGGTATAATCACGCCCCAAAAGAAGGAGCAAATCGTTCCTTTGAACCACAGGCCATAATGCGAATGTGAGGAGCCAAGAGAATAAAATCTTACTGTCTCCTTTTGAGAAGGGTTTTTCAACGTCGCCCCGCCCCTACGCAAGAAGTGGGGAATCTGATTGAAATTGAGGACTTTTGGGCCCTCGTTTGAAACTAGGTGTTCTAGCCGGTTTGAACGGAGGAAAATCGGTTTGGTTTAACTCGCGAATGGAGTTAAAAAGCGAGTTAAAAGGAGAAAAAAAAGAGCATTGAAAGAACGAGGTGTAGTATATTGAGAAATATTACAACGGGGGATCCTCTGTCGTGAAAAAAATTTATTTATGGAGATTGGATATAAGGGTTGTCTATGTTACTTAAAATAATGCTGCTTTTAGTGGTGTCATTTTGCAAAATTGCGGAATATGACTCCTCTCTTTTTTGTGCAGCCAGGGAGCAGGATAATATCCTTACTATGACTGCCTCTAACTAACACTGTCCTTCAGGATAACGGACGCTTTACATGGGGTTTAGTTTGGTAGTTTACGGCTTCGAGAATAACTATAGCTTAGTCCGTAAAGAAAGGACGCATGTGTGGAAGTTTAAACTGTAGCGTACAGCAGTCAACGATTTTGAACCATCCGTGTACAGTATCGTCGTAGCAGGACACCACCCTTTTACAAAGAAACAAATGATTGAATCGGGCATGCTTATCGCATCTTTATTACTTGACTTACATAATTACATAAAAATGAAAACCGACACACAAGAATGTCATCTCACAGAAAACACACACTTCCAGTCCTGAAGATGATCTCAATAAAGATCTAAAGGTTGGCGCGATAAAGAAAATGTTTTTCTAAATTTACGTCACACCAGACCGCATCTCACGATCTCCAAATAACATGTCAACTCTGTTAGATCGAGAAAAACGATGACGTAGACTTGTAAGAATAGGCTAGTTAAAATTGCTTATAGAGACAGTCCTTATAGAGAAATCGTCGTCACTACTGGTATACTTCTTTATCGTCTGGTCAGCCGTTGTCCTTACCATAATAATGGTTTGAAGTTATTTTATGTCAGTTATTATTTTTTATGCATTTCTGCCTTTGTTGTGCATGTATTTTAAGGTTATATATATATATATACATATACATAAATTTTAATCATTTAATATAATTTAACGATTTCAATTTATATTTATTAATTTTTGATCGGGAAACATTGCTATATGGAGGCCGTTCGGTCACAAAGTCATTAAATTTTTTTCACGATCCCAAAAATAATGATCTCCTTGAAACGACTCATTAATCTACTGGAATTGTCACAAGAATTTAGAATTTCCTTCGCATAATGGCAGGAACTTTGTCTCCCTAAATAAATCAGAATTGTAATAAAAAAAATATAAAAAAAACACAATTAAAGAGACGGTTCTATAATGTTGAATTTGTGTGAAATCCCCACGATTTATACATTTTCAAGTAGAACAACGTAAATCGGAGAAACAAAATTTGTCCGTGCGTATCAAGCCAACAAATGTCACTTTTTGGTTACTATAAAAATTCGTATCGAAGGGTTTTAAATTGGGCTTAAAACGAATCCTAAATTATGTTTTTTTAGAAATTTTTTGGCCTACTTTAATTTTTTCTTACATTTCATGTATCAACTGGAAGGTCTTTGGGCTTTTGTTACATTTTATATATCTAATCTTATATAAAACAATCCTGCATATAATCTTGTTATCTTAGGAAAAAATAATTCGACTGATCGGAAGAAAAACTATTATACAATAGTGTTACAAGAAAGGAATTTAAAATGCTTAAAATCTTTTGTTTTCTCCGTATCTAGGGCCTATCGACATGTGCCTAATATTTTTCGATCTAGTATTACCAAAAAAAGTTTCATTTTTGGCCCGAGATCCGTTGATTTCTCTTGTTAGAAATAGGGAGAAAGTTATGTTCTGAGCAGTGCTGCCATCATTTGAAGAGTGCATTAACTACCATCTGCGAGAATGAATTACTTTCGTATTGTAAATATCGAAATAATTATTTTTTTCATGTTTAGAATTAAAAAAAAATATTAGTGTGTTTTCAGGTTAATTGTCTACGATCTTATTTTCCTTGCACACTTCAGCGCATTCACCGACAATTACGGCGTAGCTCGGTCCCTGGATTCGTCCTAATGTAATCATTAAATTACATTACACACACAAATATTTTTAGCGTAGTCTAATTATCCAACAATCTAGCTTTCCTTTTCCCATGTATCCCTTTCTATATAATCCTGAATGAATAATCTGGCCGAAACATTACCAAAAGAATGTTTCCCTTTGTCGGCTCTTTTCACGTCAAAGAAGCCGACGACTTATACAAAATTGTCTCTTCTATACCCACTTCCTTCCCCACCATTTCAAAATCCAACATGTATAAACAATAAACAATACAATCTCATAGGCAATCTCAACATGACAAGCAAGAATGGCACAATTACACAGAAGACAAACACTTTGAGTGAGTAGAAATACTTTGATTGAATATATAAAAAATATATTTTGCATTGTATAAATTCACATTTCCACATCCTATGTGTATTTTCTAAATGTAAACTATGTTTGTAAATCCCAGGCTCTGAAGATGATCTCAATAAAAGATCGAAACATTGGCAGGATAAAGAAAATGTTTTTCTGATACCTACATCACACCAGACCGCATCTCACGATATCTGATTAATTATTCATCATAATCTTCAGCAATTACATTTTTTCTACATTTCAAGTAAAGCAGATTTTCTGACGAAATAAATTCATTGTTAGCTTAGAAAGAATGAATAGAAGAAATGACCCGTTATTAACACAGAATATGGAATAATAATGACTCGTTTTGGTTTCTAATTTGAATCTAAAATTCAATACAACTTGTTTAATGAACATTTAGGTTTATTTTTAGAAATAAACATGACTTAGTAAATGATCCGGCTAATTCAAACTCAAACGATTCTTCCTTTCCTGGTGCGCTCGAAAAATTTATGATATCAAGAAAGTTTCGAAAGCCGTAGTCTAAGTGTAGCTGTAATCTTTACCTAAGTCCATCATGTTTAAACACAACGACAAAGCCCTAAGAACGATGTGGTCAATAAATCATCCACGCAAAAAAAATTGAATGACTCGCATAGAAGTCTAAGTTCTGATGAAATTAAGGAATACTTTGCAAAATCACTGACTATCTTAGGGGGGGCATGCTGAAAACTCTAAGTATATGTCTGTTGTAAATATTAATCGCATTACATTTTACTTCATTTGTTGAACTACCCTGGAAATTTTCGATATAATTAATAAGTTAAGTAATTCCTATGCCACAGACTATTATGATAACCCAAAATGTATCTACTATGTATGTAAGTATCTAAAGTCCAAAATGATAAAACATGTTTCTCACGTTCTTGCTTCAATTGTATGTAGCAGAACAAGGGATCATCCCCCGATTGCTTAAAAACTCCCTTTGTAATAAGAGTTTAAAAAAAAATAATCGTGAAGATCTGAGAGGATATCCGCCAATTTCCTTGTTTCCAATATTTTTTTGTTCACAAGTTAGTAAGTAATTCTGTAAATACGCACATATTTCCAATAACAACGTGCTCATTATAAATAGACGTAAGGAAAATTTTAATCAATCGACGTAATAGGGATAATGAGTATTTATCAAAATCTAATTTATACTCAATTAAATGTGCTTAAATCGTTACTTACATATGGGAAATATTATTTTTGGTGTATTAATTTCATTGTTGGTTAACATAAAAAAATCATATACGGCGCAGAAAATCCCAATTTGGTATGATTTAACGAATTAAATCAACAAAATACTGTTGTTTTTTTTGCATATTTTAACAAACATTCTATAAGCCAAATAGGTTAGAAGTGTTGAAAACCTGACCCGATTGTCGGATTAGTTATTCTAGTGTTATAAAACTAAGATACCGACTTTAGCGGAAATCGGTGTAGGTCAATTTTATGCCTGATAATTTCGACGATCTGAGACGATCTTTTTGCCTGACTGACTTTCCTCGTGGCAGCTCTAACACCATTTTTCCCAAAGCTAATGGATCTCCTCTACTCTTAGTTGATGAATTTTTTTTTTTTTTTTTTGCTGGGGCTTCCGACATCGAGGTCATTTCAGCCCCACACTCAGTCTACATTCTATACACGTTCAGACACATCATTCATACGAATAAATACGTTCATACAATTAAACACATTCACACAGCACACTCATTCCGTTTGGTCGGTGGAGTACTTGATATTCCTCCACCGACCTACAATTAAGCTAAGCTAGATTGGGGTCGATGAGGTACTTTTATTAATATTCCTCCATCGACCCCGCACACACACTCACTCGCTTCCATCGTTCGAGGGGCGATGGTGACGTTCTATTCACCTTCACACCAATAAATACTTGCACACAAACAAAACACAAAGACACATAACACATACTATATTATAATAAAAAAAAACCAAATTCCCCTAAAAAGCGGAACAGAGGACTCAGAAACTCGCTACCGTGCTCGAGGACACTTCTTAAATCCGGCGGCATGCCTGCACGCTCTCTGTATGGAGCCAAGGCATGACACGCCTCTATTATGTGGGACACATCGAGCAACCTTTCTCTGCATAAGGGGCACCTGCGGGGGCTTTGGCCCATTAGCAGGTGCCCATGTGTCAACCGAGTATGCCCAATCCTTAGCCGTGTGAGGATGATCCCCTGCCTCCTGCTCAGATTCTCTGAGGGCCATCTATCGGTCGTGCTCTTGATTCGCAAGAGCCTCTCCGACGACCCCGCACACTGACGCTGCCATCTTTCTTTTATCATACTTTTAACTGCGTGCTTAGCGTCAGGGGGCCTGATTGCGATGGTCCGATCTGGAGGGTGGGACGTACCATCTTTGGCCGCCTCGTCCGCGCGTTCGTTACCCTCCAGGCCGACGTGTCCTGGAATCCAGACAACCACCGTTTTTCCGAGAGGCTCCAGCTCCGCGTATTTCTCTAGCAAGAGCACGACGAGAGGGTACACAGAGAACCTGTTGCGTATAGCCCAGACAGAGCTCAGAGAATCGGTACATACGAGGAAGGTTGAGCCCTCCCCGGTCCGAACCGCCCCGAGAGCGTGCCAAATCGCGTACAGCTCTGCTGTGTATACCCTGCAGTGAGGGGGCAACGGCCAGGAGGTGGCCACTCCCTCGCTATACACAGCACACGCCACACCATCGCCGGTCATGGACCCGTCTGTAAAAATCAGACGAAAACCGGCGTATCTATTTCTAAGTTCAAGGAACTTAGCCTTGTAGAGGTATGGCGGCGTACACGACTTAGGCAAGTTCGCATATTTAGGCGTCTGTAGAGGTGTTAAAACGAAATTTCATATTAGTTTCACGAAAAACAATTATAACCTAGTTTACTTGAAAAAAAATTGGTTTTTAGAAATTTTTTAGTTATTGATAAACTGTAATAGGTTACACTATATTTTTATCGTAATCTACATAAAAAAACTATGTAAAATGATATATGCACATAGTTGACTTGAGCAAGTAGAAAGGTGAAAAATATTAATATACAGAAAATGTCAACTTTCGAATTTATTTTGGAGAAACCATGTCCTATTCAAAAGAAGTGACGGATCAATGACTGATATTTTAGAGTGTAGAATCATCAAAAAAAGCTTGATCTAAATACGTGGCCTACCAATTTGTTCGTCCCCTTTAAATTTGAATAATTCCATTTTAACTGAAATGGAACATGTTTGATGAATGCCGCATTCGTTTAAACCAAAATAAAACAACGTTATGGCACAGCCTTAAAGATTTTCCAGACAATCTAAATGTAGTAAGGCTATTCGGTGTAAATATAAGCCACAAATAATATTTTTTTACCTAAGGTTTGGTTGAGATGAGCGGGATTTGAATCACTCCGTGACCGCCATACGCCAACTCCCCATCTCAACCTATAATCATTCGAATTTTCCCTCTTTTTGCCTAATTTTCAAATGTTGTGTAAACAGGATTTGATTCTCAGCGACTTAAGAAGTGGCCATGAGGAGTTCTTAACTATTTTTTTTTAAATCAAATTCATCCATATTTAATGTAGAGTGCAATATCTTCTTTAAGGTCTTTACTAGGTGAAAGAAGGACAAAAGTGTTAGGAGCACTAAGCTTTCGGCAACCTTATGTAGCCATCATCAGGGCTTATTTATTAAGAAAAAATATACATAATTAATATACATTTACCCAACAATCGAAAATCATCAGTACATACTTTCCCAAGAGGTGGCCTACTATTGCAACTTCTTTTATTTAGACATTTATCCATTCCCTGACACTGCAAAGTCTATCTTGGTCTCTACAATAAAATTTTGATTGCTTTAGTACAAGAGCATAAAAAGCAAAACCATGCTATTTTTTTCGAGGCTGTAGACTGGTAACAAAAATACCATTACATTATGGGGTTTTATGTACTAACTGCGGACTAATGAACCTGTAATTTGGTCGGTACTCCGCTAGGTTGATCTGTCAGAGGTGTTTCGGTATTTCGTCATCTTCAGCCGTGTCAAAATAACACAGCGAGGAAATGAAGAGGGTGGTCGGAAACGACCAAATTCCAAGTTCAAAACCCTAACAAACGTTTTCTACTATTCACAACTTTACATAATGAGAGAGGACCTCACAAAAGAAGATGTCGTGAATAGTGGAATGTGTATGTTGATTTTATGTAATGTAATTTGATGCTTCCTCGGTGAGTTGATCTGTCAGCCGTCTTTTGACATTTATTTTTCTTCAGTGTTAGGTCTGTGCGATTATCATGAATTCAAGTCTCCTTCTATAAAGTAAGACAATTTTCGGCGTTATGAACCTGTAATTTGGCTGTTTCAATCATCTGGACCTTCCCTCGCTGAGTTGATGTGTCAGAAGAGTTTTGACATATCACCATCTTCAGTGTTTGGTCTTGGCAATTTTTGTTAAGTCAAGAGTCCATCTACAAAACGTGAATGAGGGGCCGCGGTAGCCGAGTAGTATAGGCGTCAGACTCCCGGTAGTATTTCCCGCGGCCGTATGTTCGATCCCATCGTCGCCTCTGGACTTTTTCTGATTCCTAAGGGGACCTGAGGCCGCAATTTAAAGAAATCGACACGGTACTCATCAATGGAAGTAGCGGGATCAGATCTCAGCGACCCTGCATTTGGCCCTAACCTCCTTCAAAATAAGTTTATTCTGTGCTAGTCTATCAAATTCGTTGTGACATTTTGCCATCTTCACTCTTTTGTTTGGGAGATTAGAAAACGTTTGTTGGGGTTTTGAACTTGGAATTTGGTCGTTTTCGATCATGGTCTTCATTTCCTTGCTGTGTTATTTTGACAGAGGCGTTTCCACAATTAGCCATCTTCGCTATTAGGTCGAGCGATTTTTGATGTCAATTCCCCATCCCTAAGCTCAATGGTGGAAGTCACATGTCGATTTATGAACCTGTAATTTGATCATGTCCGATCATCCTGGTCTGTCCTCGTTGTTTTATCATGTCAGAAGCGTTTTGATATTTGGGCAATTTTTGTGAAGTCAAGTCGCCTTCCTCTATTGTCGTAAATGGTGGAAGCATTTGTTGGATTTATGTTGTCTGCACACATAAAATATTGCCAATTTGGCTCGGTTTTTTGATGTGTAGCAATGTTTTTATCAATCTTCGGCAGCTTAGAATCTATTCAGAAATCTTTATATTTGAAACATTTTTATTATATTAATTAATTATATTTTTGATCTGAGATCTTGGTTGAAATGAAAAGGCTTAAAAGCTAAGTGTGACGAGTGGGATTCGAACACACAACCTTCGGCTGGATCGAAGTCGCAAGCGTTAGAGCAGCGGCTTGGATTAATAGTTAGTTCAAATAACTATGACTACGACAGCTAGGGAAATCAGTAGCATAAATTTATTCAGGTTGTTACAAAATAATAAAAAAATGAAAAATAATTTTTGCCCCTACAAATTGCATTAACACATTAGCAGATGAAATCCCACGCAACCCCTTATAACTTGGAATAAATGAAACAGAGGGGTCGGCAAAGCAATCATTCTTATTTGTGGCACATCTTCGGCTCTATTATTAATTGTCTTTTACTCGTTGGTGAAGGGTCTTGAGCCCGTGTACATCCGTGATGTTGACAATCCTTCAACTGTACTGACAGATCCCTTTAATTTCAATATTAAATATGGATAAATTACCAATTCCCGTTAGAAAAGTCTGGAAGGAATAAATAATTGGTGTTGTAGGAGTTGCGAATGGCAGATGGGCCCACGTGTATTTGTCAAAGCGTAACTACTCGTGTCACCCACTAACGACCCATCACTCTTTTTAATAAATGAACGGTTCCTATTTATTTTGGCATTTATTTTTGTTTCCCATACGCGCTCCCTTAAATACTTTTCGAATTGAGGCTTTGTAAACCTAGATGAAACCAAGAAAACTAACAAATCGCTTTATCAACTACCTTCTTCTTAATTTGTATACTTTAAATCTTAAAATTATTTAAGAGCCCTTTTAAGGACAATAAAAGAATATTGGAAAGAAAGATTTTGTTCTGCCAAATTTCTTATATGCATTACCTTGATGCATTCCCAAAAGACCCAAGAGTTTACTATCGGTGAGGACAAATGTACTTCCTTGTCCTGATGCGATACCTGCTATACATATTGAAATTGTTTATTGCCCTCTCTATATTATTTAATCCCCCTTATAATTCAGCATAAGGAAACATAGCTATTACCATTTACAAATCATGGGACCTTAGAGAATTGAAAAATTATCGCGCTGTTGGTTATACCCTCATGTTCGAACTTGCACTCCGAAGTGTGGTCACTCTCCGATGTGGTGACTCCAGGATCAGTTCGGCGGTATGCCTATACCCTCTCTATGAGGAGCTAAGGTCCTTTTCCCTTATTGTTATTATTATTGTTGTTATTTGAACTAACATGAAACTACTCCATTGACCATAACTTAGGTTAGATTATTATTTGTGTGTTTGCGTGGGATTTCATCTGCTAATGTGTTAATATAATTTGTAGGGGAAAAACTTATTTTTCATTTTTTTAATATTATTTTGACCCAACCTGAATAAATTAGTGCTAGTGTGATTTCCCTAGCTGTCGTAGTCATAGTTATTTGAATTAATTATTAATCCAAGCCGCTGCTCTAACGCTTGAGACTTCGATCCAGCCGAAGGTGGTGTGTTCGAATCCCACTCGTGACACTTAGCTTTTTAGCTTTTTCATTTCAACCAAGATCTCAGATCAAAAAATATAAATATATAAAAATATAATTAATTAATGTAATCATAATGTTTCAAATATTAAGATTTCTGGATTCTAAGGTGCCGAAGTGATAAAAACATTGCTAAACATCAAAAAACCGAGATCCAAAGTCATTAAACGAGGCCGAATTCTGGAAGAATTCAGTTCACGAAACTGAAAGCGTATGCATTGGTGATGCGAACACACCCCCTTCATTCACAGCACTAAAAATCTATAGAGGAAAAGAGCTTCTGGATCTCACGATGGAGTGGTCCCTGAAAATGAAAAAGTGAATCATTTGCAGGCACATCGGGAAGCAGGCAAAATAAGATCAAGAATGACTCAATATTTGATGGACCCAACAAAGAAAGTCAATAAAGAAGCATCATCCTTCATAATGGACAGGTTGACTAAATGGCCGAATTAATTCAAAAGATGTCCATGGAAAATGCTTACTTGGCTTCAAGAATAAGAACGGTTCACATAAAGGAAAGTACCAATAATGGCCAGCTTTCCAACATGCTGATCTTGCTCTCCACAGGATTTTGCGGAGAGCATTGTGTTTGGTATATTTTATGTGCCCCGCATAGAAATGATAATGTTGATAAAAGATTTTTTGATAACTCGGATTTAGCTATTAGTAATAATAAGTTATTGCCCTGTATCTTCCCTGGGGGAACTCGCCTTCTGGTGGTAGGATTATGAACCTTCTTCTGTATGAGAATCTGAGTTTCCTTGAGTTAGTCCAAGTTAACCACATTCCAGGCTGTTGTGGTTCATTCCTCGATGTCATTCTGTCCTGTCAGGGATATCGCAGTTATATGTAGTGAATATCCATCATTCCTGATCATGGCCATCAGTCCCATCATGGTCAAAAAACTAGGTGTGGGCCAACACCTCTTGGGATAGGTGGACAACTTTCCGTCTGAGGTCTTTTGTTGTACGGTTTGGTGAAGGCTTATCGGAACCTGTCCACGTACGATCGGTGTGCCTTAGGGCTCTCATTCTGGTCCGATTTGATTTCTTTTATTTTTTAATGCTCTCATCCTCCTTTTTACTCTTATCAGACGATTTGGAAATTCCTATCGAATCGATAAATGGCTGCATTCTTTTGCATTTGACTTGATAGGCTTCTAGCATTGATGCGCGTAATAATTTCAAACTAAACGAAAATAAATGTATGCATTTGATTTATTTACGTTATACACACCTCGGAGATTGAAGACTCCTACCCGTAATTTGTCCTGTGCCGAGAAGTAACCAAATAATTCATGGGTCCGTAGGTGACGCTGGGGAACCGTAAAGCCAATATAAGACAATATCTTCGGGGAGTTAATGAAATCATTAGGATCTTCCACAGAAACATAACGGATGCCAAAACTCTTCTATCCGCCAGAGAATTCAGGCCAACAGGAGCAAGTCTGGCTTCGTAGATACCACCTGTGATTGCATATCTTGTAAACCAGATATTTCGTGGTCTTTCTCGGTACCCTTTCTATCATGTAAGTCCTATTTAAAGAACCCGGCGACCAAACAACACTGGCATACGTTAGGTGACAATGGAACAGTGATTTATAAAGTAATTTTATTGCAAGTATCAGTGCGACCACTTCTCCTCGTCAATAAGCATCTTCAAAAACAATACAGAACGAGCTTTAAAATGTAAAAGAGGGTTTATTTATTACTTGTTTGTTTTTGTAATTTGCTGGGGCTTCCGAAATCTGGGTCATTTCAGCCCCGCACTATGTCTATATTCTATATCTGTTCAAACACTATTACTACTGTTGTGTTATTTATTCATGTATTTACAATGTTTATTTGTATGTTAAAAGTGTTGGCCCTGCTTTATTCTTTATTTTTATTTTTATTGTTATTTCCCTTTTTAATAGTTGTCTTTTAATGAATGATTTGTTGTATTACTTGACTGTCCTGTCACCTACCTCACTTGATTGGACTACAAATAAATAAAATAAAAAAAGAAAGGAAATTATTGTAAATTGTATTTTGGCATTTAAATACGTAAGATCATTTAATCCAACTATATTAATGAATTTTAATGTTGTTCTTATTTATTTCACGTAAGTAAACAGAAGAACCCGACATAAATTGTAAAAAATTTGACGAAAATTGATGTTAGAGGTTGAAATCTTAAAGTCAGAAGAAACGAGTTCAGTAGTTACCGATTTCCCCTTCATTTGTTTCACCTTCCATGCTAACAAATCAATAGATCGAAGGCTTGTAGAACAAAAGCTACTTAAAATGGGAACAGATTCAGAATGGTGAATGCCCCGTGAAAACGCAATTAAATAAGTTAATTACATGTAGTAACAAGAAGGCACGAGGGAGTCCTACTCCAACTTTAAGGAAAGTTACTCAATAGAATCAATTCGGAGTGTTATTATTATTATTATTATTATTATCAACCCTTTATTAGGCCATTGTCAGAATTCTCATGAACTTGGCTTTCATTTTCTCCGCCCCTCGCAATAACGAATCGGGAAGAAGTTTCC
Source organism: Cimex hemipterus (assembly GCA_039619505.1). Classification (NCBI taxonomy): domain Eukaryota; kingdom Metazoa; phylum Arthropoda; class Insecta; order Hemiptera; family Cimicidae; genus Cimex; species Cimex hemipterus. Next base: position 31,797,335 of record CM077100.1, on the reverse strand, counting down.
CTACGTTGTCAACAATAGATGTGAAAAATCGGAATTTTGTTATATACCGTTGTGCTTTCTTTTATACTGAATCAGTGTTATTTTATACTGACATGTTATTAACACAAACCAAAATATTTGCCCACAACTATCAAAAATTATACACTTTTTACTTTTAGAATGACAAAAACCTAGCTATAAATATATGAAAAGTTTTATTTTTACTTTATAATCTGAGGACTTGGTAGAGATGAAAAAGCTAATAATGTCACGAGCAGGATTCGAACCCACAACCTTCGGCACAATGCGCAGCTGCTCCAATATTGGAATTATCTTGACTTATGAATTATTGTGTATTTACTGACTTGTTATTAACATAAAACAAAATATTTGCCGATAACTGACCAAAATTATATATGAAGTCACGATAGTTTAAGTATTTGAGCAGCCGCGTATTGAGCAGAAACTTCGTGGGATCGAATCCCGCTCGTGACAGCTCTTTCATCTCACCTTAGCTAAAAAGTATAATTGATTAAAATAATTCATACGGCGAGTAGTGCCAGTGCGTTTAAAGTTTGCAATGTGTGAGGTTCTTGAAATTGATAATGATATTTTAATATCATTAGTGGAGGCAAGACCGGTTTTGTGAGACAAAACATTGAACTCATTTAAAGATAGAAATCTCACCCAGGACGCATGGAGAGAAGTTTGTTGTGCTTTGCGAAACCATTTTGAGGATATGGAGGATAAGGAAAAAAATGCATTTGGTAAGTAATTTTCTGTATGTTATGTTATATTGTCCTAATTTCTTGTTTACAATACATGACTTGTTAAACATATAAAATAATAATTGAATATTATATAAACTATTTAATAAAAGCTGAAAATGTACCCAACAATCTCAACAAATTGAAACTTATCACCCCTTTTCACTACTCATGTCTATCATACTTTACTCATTTGCCAGGGAACTGCCCCGATAGGTGTTACAAAGTATTTACTTAATATTTTTCGAACGTCGTTAGCTTGTAGACCACCCTGTGCTGTTGGAGCTCTTGGCAAATCTTCCAAACCACTTATTGTTGTAGTATCTTCTGGCAAATAACCGTCCCGCTCACGAACAAAATTGTGCAGAACAATGCACGCTTTTACAATGTCAACTGCAAACTCTGGTTCAGCGTTTATAGGTCTGTGGAAGATGCGCCATTTGTTGCTCAATATCCCAAAAGCACACTCGACATAACGCCGAGTCCTACACAAACGATAGTTAAATATTTTCTTTTCAAGCGTTAGGTGTGTTCCACCGTAGGGCCTCATTAAATGTGTGTGAAGACCAAATGCTTCATCTCCAACAAAATAGTAAGGAACTTTAGGAGATTCGGTCCCCGGCAGGCATTTTTCTTCAGGTAATTGTATTGAGTTTGTCTGAATTGATTGCCAAAGAGTAGATTGCTTGAAAATGGAGGGATCACAATCTTTGCCGAAGCTTCCAACATTAACATACACAAAACGATATTTTGAATCAGCTACTGCCATTAATACTACAGAGTAATAGTCTTTGTAATTAAAAAACATGGAACCACTTCTTATTGGGCAATTCGTACGAACGTGCTTACCGTCAACGGCACCTATGCAATGTGGAAAATTGGCATTTTTTTCAAAATCAGAAGCAATGGTTTCCAGTTGATATTTAGAGAGTTCACGTATACACTCATTCTTCATAACTAACCAGATGGCTTGGCATACTTCTTTTACTATTTTCCTTGCAGTAGAAATCCCAACTCTGAACGAGTAATGTAGGTCGGTAAAGGTGCACCCACTAGCAAGATATCTAGAAACAAAATTGGTGTAGTGTCACTATCATGCTTTATGAAGATGTTTACAATTTTAAACACTAATTATATATAATTTTTCAGGAAAAGAAGTAACAAAGAGATGGGGAAACCTTCGGGATGCTTTCTCAAAGTCCAAGAGGAAGCTGAAAGAGTCAAAGAAAAGTGGAGCTGGTGCCTGTACATTTAAAAACTATGTCTACGCGAGCAAATGCAATTTTTAAATAAAGTGTTTCAAACGAGGGAAGTTGTAGACAGTTTAGATGGTGGAACCGAAAACAATGAATGTTGATGCTTTACCAGGAGTCACAGTACCCCCCAAGGAGAACCCCATACCTCGAGAAAACAAAAGACGTCGCCAGCCGGATGAGGTGGAGATGAAAATTATTAAAGCACTAGAAGAACCTCCACTTAGTCCTCACATTTTATTTTTTCAAGGGCTTTTGCCACATTTAAACAAGTTCGACGATAGCGAAGTTCTTGAATTTCAAATGGGTGTATTGGAAGTGATTTACAAAATTAAAAACAAACAAAAAAAACACTGCTCAACCTCAACTCCTTCCACGGGGAACACCTTTCTACTATCCTAGCAATTATCCCTTTCCACAGCATCAATCATTTCCCCCTTCACAAATGTCTTATTCCAATCAATTCAGCTTCAAACCACAAGAGCCCCAAACCTATCTGTCCCACCAATTCAAATATCCCCAGAGTCACAACTACGATTCAAACCAACAGCAGGCCTGCTCTTCAAAAGGGAAGGCAGTTAAACATCCGCAAGGGCAAACGACTGCACAATATTACGAAGAATTTGGCAGAACATCTCCACAGACCTTTCCATCAGCGAGCCCCTCCCCAGCAGGATCAGATACCACTTACGACTTCTCATAATTTCATATTAGTTAAAAAAGTGATTTAAAAAAAGGTTACAAATAATATCAAATTGCTTGGACTTCTTGTTTTATTGTGGTAGGCATCTTGTGGTTATGTATATTTATTTAGTACATTGGGAACATTAATAAAATTTTACTGAGAGAAAGCATTATATTACATTATATTGTTTACTACTTACCTCAATGTTAAAGTAAGCCTTTCTCGTGAAGGGATACAGTTTCTCATTTTAGTATTCTGATGTTGGATTTCATTTTTCAACTTCTCATGAAGTTCGTCAAAGGATGCAATAGACATTCTGAAGAAGTTGAAAAACTTACTACCATGTCTTAATTCTTCAAAAAGAGTGTAGAATGTTCCCGTGTGTTCTCTGCTTCGATTGATCGGATGAATCCAGTACTTGCGCTTAATCCTACGGCGTTTAATACGGCGGTATAATAACCACATTGCAGCTACTCGATTAGGATTCATTATTACGTATTACGTCGTGACTGGAATGGAACTGACTGTTTGACCGGTAAAAATCCGGGTAGTGTGCCAGCACCTGCTACCGGTAAAATATCGGCCGATTTTTTACCGGCCGTCCGAAATCGGTGTGTGTGCAAGTAGCGAGACTCCAAAATTATGGTTTTCGTAGGGGAGGCAGGCTGGTATTTCAAGGGCTCTCGCATTGAAACAGTCAATGAGAATAAATATTTCAGCCTAATTCTCACTCCTCAACTTTCACTCAATGTTCATCTCAAGCGAAAAACTCATATTGCAAAATATGCAATGAATTCAATTTGGACTAAATTCACTTCCAATAATCTTGTCCCGGTGGGCAGCAAAGACAGACTGTTTTTTGGCTGTTTGCCGCTCCATTGTGTCCTATGCTTCCCAGGCTTGGGGTTTCCAGGGCTATGAAACAGTTGAATCCTTACAACGCTATTTTATCTGTAAAATTTATCACCTCCCTTCTTTTACGCCTAACTACATGATCTACCTCGAGACCTCAGTGGAACTTTTGTTTCAATTTACACTACAGTACTATATGTCTACAGGGACCTAAACCTTCCTAACCACCTCCCTAAGGATACAGCGCTGAAAATCATAAGGTCCAACATATCATGGTTCTCTTCCTGGAATAACTTGGCTCAACAATTTCAGCTGAATTACAACTTTTCCCTGGACAATTTCAAAGAGTGGTCACGCTTACGCTCAAAATTAATAGACAGTATCCTCACTTCTCACACAGTGAAATGTCTCCTCCATGCTCAAAATTCCTCTAGGTTTTTGCTCTATAAGGACCTTAATATTAGTCAACCTTTCTTGAACATAGAGCAAGATTGTAAAATTCCGTCCATTATGCTGGCTCGCTGGTTTTTCAAAATTAGGTGCGAGTTACTGTTCTGTAACTATAACCCCACAAGAGTCAATAGTTCCGATAGGTGCTCTCTCTGCAACTAGCAGGCTCGAAAAGACAGTCTTAATTTTCTAGCAGAATGCCCAGTTTTAGCGGAGTTCCGAGCACGGCATATAGGCTTGCCCACGTTGACGAGAGAGCACCTAATCTTTTTATTAAATAACTCCGAGTCTTTAAATCTGGTAAACTTTGCGATGGAAGCCTGGAACTACAGGAAAATGCTTGTTTTTTATTCCAGCTATTAAATGTTTGCTGTATATATCAGAGGCACCCTGATTATTTATATGTGCATAAATAGATATGTTATTATTTTAGTTTATTTATATAGTTTTTCTCTTTCTTTTGTTTATTCCTTGAGAAGAAATGTGTTCCTTGTTTACTCAAAATAGTCCGACTCCGGCAGACGGTTGATAACCATTTGTGCCGAAATGTGCTTTTTGATTACGTACAATTTTTTAGCTCTCTTTTGTTTATCTAATAAAGTACTTTTTCATTCATTTCATTCACTCATTCATTAACAGAAAGTGGTGGTAGCGTCGTGGGACCGATCGGCAGAAATGCTTTGGAATATCACGAGACCTGTCCATAGATTACTCTCAGAGGAGTTGTAGACGAAGAATCAAATTCACAAGGATAAACCAAGCTAGGTTGTCATATGTGCACTTACTTTTTGGCCAAAGCCCTCTCAATGTCCAGTATGTCTCGAAAGGTTGCTCGATGTTGCCCACCCAATTGAAGGGTGCAATTCCTTGCTCAATTGTTCTTCCGAAGAATATCCTTGTTGCTTTTACAGGTGTTGTATTCGTAGAGAAATCGGTACACCAAGTTAAGGCGGGCTCTCTATACAAGTCGCTGTTCCCCGGACTACATCCTAGTCCTGGATGGCTAAGGTGGTCGGAAGTAAAAGTTTTATGTCCACTACGACGAGAATAAGAGGTAATCATGTTATTAATATGTAAATAAACTGCAACTGCGCACAACTGTATGACGAGTGATGAACCGGAACCTGTCAAACACCGGGTGTTTCATTGTTCAGAGCATGAAGAAAAAAAGGAAACCATCCTCCATCTAATAGAAATGATAAACGATGGAATGAGGGTGGTGTTGAATACTTTCTAAAAGGATAGTTCCTACTCACAGTAAGAAATTTTGCAACGATCCGGATTTAGAGCTTTTTAGCTCATCATCAGGTTGAAGGACTTCTACAACCACGTCTCTCGACGTGCATTGGCAAAGTGAAACCGCTGATACCTCCGTGCAACGATCCGGATTTCGAGCCTTTTGGCTCATCATCAGGTTGAAGGACTTCTACAACCTGATGATGAGCTAAAAGGCTCGAAATCCGGATCGTTGCAAAACAACTTACTGTGAGTAGGAACTATCCTTTTAGAAAGTATCCTCCATCTAATTTCCGAGCAGATATTGGGAAACCCTTACTAAAAATACAGCTTCGAGACTTTGCTCCAAGCTGAAAAGTAATAAGGCTTCAAAAATTTATATACTTCTTTTTTTTTTAAAGGATGTGAAATTCAGATCTGATTGTGGGACATCTTTTAATGTTGTTATAATAGGAATATAGAGAGACCTGTGGTGTGCCAAAGTGGCTGGTGCTTTCTGTTTATGATTTTACAAAAAATTAAATTGAAAGTTCTTGAAGAGAGCATTCTTAAATTAAATTACACGAATTTTTTTGCATGTGCACTGCATTTTTTTTTAAATACTGGACATAATTCAACGATCCATAAAAAAAGCATGGCAGGAATAAGATGCATTTTTTATTTCCCCCAAAATCAATAATTCAAGTACAGTTATGAGTATTGACGAAAGCTGTAGAAGGTGAAAAAACATCTCCTGATACTTTTGTTGTTTTAAAGAAAAGATTAATTATAAATTAAGTAAAACTAATTAGAAATTAAAAAGGGTTAATTTGAAGTAAAAAACAGGTCATTTGAAATTAAAAGCAGGTTCCCCGTTGCATGTCGACTCATTTTCCTCATCCGCAAATAGTCCCAGTCGATGTGAATAATCTCGAAAGGGTGGAAACGATTTATATCGGTTTTTAAGGAACCTCCTGACACAGAAACCCCTGACAATTATTAATAGGAAATTCCCTTTGATTCTTTGCCTCCTGCAATGTCATTCCTGTTGTTTACCTTCTTATGGTGTAAAATTAATGACCTTTACGCCCCCTTATTCTAAAGGCAATGAATTCGTCAGGGCTCGGAGACGGCGAGTGGCAAACGACTTCCCCCTTCCCCTCTCTCTTACGTTGTTCTATTAAAAAAAAATATATATATTGAATAGGGGAAATATTTATTTTGCCATATATCTAATTACGGGCTGGATAAAAAGTTCTCAAATTGTGATAATAATACGGTTTAACTCTTTATTATACCCGATTTTACGCTGTTGTACTAATTATCTCATTGACCTTTAGCGCATGGCTAATATTGCAAGTAGGTGAAGATAAAAGTTTCTCCTTTATTTTTTTTTTTTTAATTTTTAATTATAAAATTATAAAAATTTCCATTAACATTATTTGTTTAAAAATCATATAACCATGCACAATGTGAACAAAAAGCTAATCAAAATGAAATAATGAATTTTTAAAAAAAGTTTCTTTTTCAATTCTCCGACATAGTTATAAATTGGGAAACTACAGATCTATTTCTTGCAAAACGTTGCATCAGGGGAACACCAAATTTAACAAATTTTCCCGTGTATTGTGCAACACTGATTTTTTGAACCCAATCTAAAATCTCATTTTGGTATTTTCTGATATTGAGTGTTATATTTGCCGAACACAAAATTGTATAAATTCAGTTTATAATTTTGATCCTTTCACGGCCAAATTTTCTTTAGAGTATTGATAACTGATGCAATTGTGTTTAATGTTAGCAAGAAATCCTGTTTGTTTAGTACGGCACAGTGTTGGTCCTGTTATGTTATTGCCCGTGTATTGTCAACACTGATTTATTTGGCGCCAATCTGATCCCTATTAAACTTACGGGATTTCATGTTAACCTCTTAACTAAATTGCAATTATTCGACTTGCTCTAACACAATATTGGGCCATAAAGGGTTAAAGATTTTATTTTAACGAAGGTATTGCAAATAGGAAGTTATATGAAAACAGTTAAACAACCGGGTCGAATACAGGGCCGCTGGATTCGAATTCCGGATCTTTACCTTTACCGTTGCGGCTAGCTATGCCCACACAAAAATTGAGATATGCTCAGACTATCGGCACATAAACATGGAAATCATAAATATTTATGAAATGTGAGTCTAAATTAAATAATTAAGGCGACACAATCACCTTGAAAATAAATCGACAAATTCATATACCGAGAACAAAGGAAAATGGGATTGAGAGAATTCCTTCCCTCGTGTAATTGAAACGTTTATTCGCCTACAAAACGACTAATTGTATTGAAGGAAAGTTAAAACTACGAGGGCAAAAAATACCTCGTGCATTAACGTAAACCGAATCTAACTAAGTCTGTATAAACTTTTAGAAAAGCAAACGAGCTTTTTTCAGATAACTGATTTACATGAGAATCGGTAGAAAAGGGGAGGTAAACGAAGGGTTATTACTAAGACTCATAAAGCTATAAACTGACGGGCGTAAATAGTGGCGGGCGAGCTGATCAGTTAAATGACGTTACTGAGAGACAGCGATAAACCCCTCTAAAAAGATAGGACGGTGGCTCTGATGTACCTTGGACACCGATACCAACCCTTAAGCGATTGCCGCTTGATTTGAAGTTTTTCTTTACCACCACTTAGAAACCACCAACTTTGTTCACTCTGTTTGCCTATCCACCACCGTTCTCCGTTCCAAACGTTTTTCGATTCAGCCGCTCTCCCCTCCAGCTGCTCTCCAAATGTTCTCCGCTCTTCTGACTCACCTCTCCAGGCTTCCGGATGAGTTCGGAGTGTAAGTGGTGCCGTTTCTCTTCTGGAGGATTTTCTGTAAGACCTTATATTGCCTCAACCCATGAGTTGAATCTGACGTTACTGCTTTGATTTGATACTAACTGTTACAAAGATAATAATTCTTGTCATAAACTTATAAAGGTTTATATATACATTTTTCATAACATGCATTAGTAAAAAACGTAAACCGCGGAATGCGACTGAAGCTTACCAAAACCCTTGTCTCCCTCCCCCCTACAGCTCCGAAGGTTTGCGTTTTATATGGAAGGATACTTGCCTCGGTATATTACAGTACTTCCTTTATGTTTGTTATGTCTAACAAAGTTCAAAAGGGGTCGGGTGAAAATCGATGCGTTTTCATTAGAGCACGCTTTTGGTTTTTGTTGACAATTCGCTTAATTAGGGCAATGAAAAGTGGGGAAAAAGGACGGCTGCGAGGAGAGGGAGAATTTTTCATCATCTACAGAAAAATGTTTTAAAAGAGACCATTTGTGTAGGTTTGGAGTAATGCGATAAGGAACAAAGGGAAGCTTTGAACCACAAAGGAAGGAACAGAAAAATGTACTTCAGCCCGGGGTTTTCTTTTATAAATCAATTGAAGACTGTGAATAGGGCTGAGTGGTGAGGGAAGAGGGTGTATAATCAATCAATCAGCCTTTCTCAAAGGCCATCCACAATACACATTATTCATGTCTTGCGACTTACGTTTGTAGGCTTCCACTCGTCTATACATTTATTCAGCTTAATTAATTTTCACAGTACTCGTTAACATTCCCTGCAAGACTATTTTATACAGAAAATAATATATATTTCCCACACATTTTCCTCATTATTAAATGAAAACCTTCGGCCCGCTAATATTCAATGTCAATCATTTTCACTCCATTTCTTTCATAATAAATTAACAACTTTGGATTAATATAAGCAATAAGGTCAATTCAGCCTCCAACGCGTGCAGTTCCAAACCCATTGTTACTAACGGTCGTTCTTAAATATATTAACTCCTATTTACATACCGTTCACTCAATATTATGGTGATGGCTCGATATTCCTCCGGCACCCTTTACTCATGTTATGAAATTAACATAATTAATGGTCGGTGTGGTACTACATCTTACGCCATCGACCCTCTGACATCACTCTTGCATCCTTCAATTAGATGGGTCATATCGAGCAATCTTTCTCTACATGCAGGGCACATACGCGCGCTTTGGGCCAAAAGTAAGTGTCCATATTTCAACCTCCCATGTCCTATTCTTAATTGGATGATGATGATCCTTCTTCCATGAGTCAATTCCTCTGATGTTCACCCATCGACAGTGCTCTTGATACGCGAGAGCTTCTTCGTCGATCTGGTCCCTTGTCATGGACACTTATATAACTTATATCACGAAGCCTGCCCACAAACCACCTACAACAACGGAAAAAAGTTTGCTAGTGTAGTGACCTGGCGGCACTAAGAAAGAAAACTCGCAAACTTTGGAATAATACGAAAAAAACGGGGAAACTGAAGAATACAGTAAAGCCTTACCAGAATATAATAGGGAGATAAAAAAGGCGACACAGGAATCTTGGAGGAAATATTGCAAGAAAATCGAAAACATCACGGAAGCAAGTAGACTCCACAAGATCCTCTCCAAAGATAGGGTTTTCCCATTTGCATCCTGATCCATAAAGTTGGATTTGATTGGCGTTGTCCCAGACGCCTCCATTTCCTACTACTCTTACAAACTAAGAAAATTAAATTATTAAAGATAAATAACAAACAAACTAAAAAGAAAGGGGAAAAATGAGAAAATTACTTTACGTGAGAAAGAAATGCTTCACTCACAAGTGCAATTAGCTCCTGCACGTCGTTTTGTTCCAAGGACTTAATTTTCGAAGAGGACAACCTTCAGCTGAGTTCGAACCCCGGTCATGACACAAGCTTTTATCTGGGGGGGGGGGATTTGTTTGATTTCAAGGCCCACATAGGTTTTTCAGTTGAAATTTGTGATCCCATTTCACCTTGTAAGATATTTAGATAGTGTAATTTCTGTGTTGACTATAACGTGATGTACCTGTAAATCGTGTAAGGTACCCCGAATCAAGGGTACAAGTCCGGAGAAGGCGCCACTCCTGAATGTTGGAAGGGCGGAAGTGATAAAAGCGAAAGGTGAAGACAGTACGCCGTAGGCTTTAGGAGAGTGGTATTGTGTTTGTGATTATGTAAATAAAGAAAATATATTATTCAGAGGTTTTTCCTCCTGGCACGCATCATCATGTTATTACGATGTTAGCCTACAATTATTCCTAATCAACCAAGTCAGCATATTCTCAGGCGCTTTGCCTCTCAGATGTTGAATGAATGTAAAACAAAACGACCGTTGAATTTCAACCCCCTGCAAAACATCGATAACATACGGGGCCAGAAGTAATGAGTAATATACGACTATGGTGTATCTGATATGTACCGGTGTGTCAACTTTACAGATAGTTTTTAATTAATTAAGGATTTTTAGTTGAGATAAAAAAGCCAGTGTTGCGAGCGGGATTCGGACCCACGACCTTCGGCGAGATACGCCGCTACTCTACAGCTTGAGCAATCATGACTTCGATACACTCGGAACTCCCATCTCAACCCACCTTTTTAATTTTCCCTCCTTCTTACATTTTACACATAGTGCAGACCAAATTTACACGAAAGTGTAAAAGACGCCTGGTTTTTTTTATGAGGTTTTTCAAATCTGTTCTGATTTTAGTATTACCGGGGTGAAATGAGGTTCGTGACAGGAATACAAATGAGATCTTATTATAATAAATGATAAAGAAACATTTCGAAGAGATTTCTTTATTGTTAAGCACAGAGGTTGGAAGTGCCAACGACGGGGGTCCGCTTAATATTCCATACAACTTCAAGTTAAGTAAATCACCTATTCTTATTTGAAGTTGAAAACAAAAAATGTACAAAATATCATATCAGAATATTAGGAGAAATTGTGGACCCCTTCATCTCCCGACCTCCGAACTTGATTTTCACCGAGAGGATATAATTTTTCAGCAAAATGGTGTTTCCCATTATTTATGCTGGCAGGTTCGAGAATAGCTGAATGCACAATACCCAAGGTGGATTGGACGAAGAAGAAATTTCACAGAATCGTCCCGTGGAATTTTTAGAGTATTTTCAAAACTGTTATCTACAGAAGCCAAGTTACCAATCTCGACGTACTGAAAAAAAGTAGCTGTTGGAAATAAAATAATTAAGGTAAAGATAGATCCTCATTTTAATACTTGCTATGTACAAGTAGAAAAAGAAATTACGCGAATAGATAACGGTTTATTGCCGCTGAACAAGACGAAAGTTGAACTAAAACATGAAGAGCAACTATGGTAAACGAAGCTGCGATATCCAGGAGTTCGATTACTGGATCGACAAGAAGTCTTATGGACGAGAAATATATTTAGAGTAATGACACTGTACTAAAGGAAACAGTGATTTCTTGGCAGATGGTTTTCTGGCAAGCATTGAATATGGCGACCGGTTATACCCACCTGGGCAAAGCTTTTGACCAGGTTGATAGGTTTACCCTTTTGGAAAAACTTGGTTGGTCAGCCTCTACTGCGTTGGGTCTCGTCATTCCTGGAAGGGAGCTTCTTCTCCGAATCTTATAAGGATGTATGTATATCATGGTTTCCATTCAGACCCACGAGATGCTCTCGCTAGCAGTCAGGTCTCTATGCTAGCTGACGTCCTGACGATCTCAAAATTTATATAACTATTTTAACTTGGTTAAAAAAGCGGTTTTAAGAAATAACCTTCGTAAACATCGTAAGTTAAAAGCAAAGTGTGTTATAAGTTTTCCTCGCAAAAAAATGTCCAAATTACACACAATTAGTCTATCAGTAATGGTAGTGTATAGATCAGCGACTTAGGAGTGATCTTCATACTTGTCTTGCTTGGCTAATGTGTTAGTTCATAAGTCCATTAAAATAAATAAGAATAATTCTAGCTTTTTTGTAAAGTAAGACCTCCAATTTTTCAAATATCTTTACTCTAAACATATTACCTATCTATGGCCAAGCACATTAGAATCCGCTTCAACGGTCTGGGCTTCTTACTATGACACAGATATGCTATTATTGAAAGGCACTCAAATATTTAGTGTATAAGACGGGACATTCTTGCCTTGGCTTTGAATATGAATATCTTCTCTCGATATTTCGATTGAAGTCTCTCAATCCTACCCGAGGTTTAGCATTTCTGCCTTTCGGATGAAGAATTGATACCCCTGGTATTTTGAAGCGTTTTTCAGTTTCAGCTTTAGAATTCAGTCGCCTTGAGGTGTTGTGTCGTGCTGCACAGGGTAAATTCTTACGGACATCTCGTATGCTGCAGCTGCTGAATAAAACTATAAAAATCGCTCATAGCTTCGATGATCCTATCGTCAATTTTAAATCGGTTTGCAGCAGGTAAAAGTGTATACTATATTTTTAATGCTGTTCCTACCTCGTTTTTATATTTATTACATTTATTCCGCTTTATCTTTGTACATACTTGATCTATTTTTTAAAGTTTTTTTTATTTTTTATTTAGACTGGGTCTGTTATGTGCTCGTTTAAGTTGGTTTACATTAACATAAGAATGTTGTAATTAATATAACGACAAAAGTGCATGTAATATAGTTATAGTTTATAATATATACATAGTCTGAAATAAGCTACAAAAATATGAGGTGTAATTTGGTGAGCAAAACCATGAAATAAATTATTAGTTAAATTTTATGAGCCAAACCGCTAATAAATTGTTTGTTAAAAGTTAGATAAATTGTGTTGCTGTTTTGCATGGGATATAGCTGCGAACACACCCCAAGGAGGACCGCTCCGATCCCTTGGCTTTCGCGGGGGGAAGTGGCCGTGAGAGCGCTTTCTTTCGCTACAGTAGTACAGCCGATGACAAAAGAACCAGACACTCATATTTTTATTCAATCTAATGTATTATCATCTATATTAGTTACAACATACTTATTTTAATATAAACCAAATTATCGGAGATCAAAAATTCATTAGTTTTTATTTAAATTTTTTTATATTGTTTAGTAGAAAATTGATCAAAACACGGGAGAACCATTTTTTGATATAATGAATTTAACTATCAATTTATTTCATGGTTTTTCTCATAAAATTACATCATTTTCGTCCAGTAGCGTCAGAACAGGATGCACATATTTTTTGTAGTATACTTCCAGTTAAGTATATGTTATTTTGTCGTTATATTAATTACAACATTTTTATTTTAATATAAACCAAATTAAATGGGACCCAAAATTCATGAGTTTTTATAATAATTATTTAATTATGATGGTTAGGCAGAAAATTTATCGAAACACTATAATAACTTTATTTAAAACAATTAAGTTTAACAAACAATTTTATTATTGGGTTGTCCGGAAAATAATGCAGGATTTTGGTATTAAGCAAAAAAAAAGAAACTAGTTACTTTAAAGCAATGTTCTTTAATCAAA
>CM077100.1:31769413-31783391 GCA_039619505.1 Cimex hemipterus | reverse complement strand
AGTAATCCTGTAAACGTAAACAGAATATTTTATATAGATTTTTTTTTTATGAAAACTTAAAATCCTGCATTATTTTCCGGACAACCCAATACATGGATGTTCTCAGAAAATTTATCTAACAATATTTATGTCATGATTTTTCTCAAAATCTTGCATTATGATCAAAAGAGGCTTGTAATTGTGATTATTGTAATACACGCTGTGTGACTGTATGTGGTGTGCGCTTGACCGACGTGCACACTCTCCCAACACGCGGCAAGGCGTCGGGGTAGCATTGGGTAGCGTCGCATAGCGTTCCATCGGGTAAGTGTGTTCTCAGCGTAATCCATGACAAAAGTTCTTAACATCTGAAGTAGACCTGAACTACCGTAATAACTTAATTTAAAACAATTAAATATAACTATCAGCTTATTACATGGTTGTGCTCATAAAATGTAACAATTTGTTAATCAAGAGTAAAAGGGGCGTTGCGATTTTATTGCACACTATGTAATTGTACGTGGCGTGTGCTGCGTCGGGAAGATGTGCACACCAAAACGTGGCAAGGCGTCGGGTAGCATCGGATAGAGACGCATAGCGTTGGATCGGGTGTCTTCCCTGTTCAAGTCATTGTTCTCTCCAAAGAATTGAATGAAATACAGGCTCAAAACCGTCGCCGGTTATTTACCTCTTGAGTTGAGTTTTTTACAAGAACCATCCCAATCGGCCACATTAGCTAAATTTTTAACTCACTGTGAGTAGTACATTTAGAAAGAGCTGCATGGGACAATAACTCGTGTCCAAGGTACCACAGGTTGGACCCGCCCAACCACATGGCCCCTCGGAATGAGTGTATCATCACTGTACGGGAGATCCATTAATGTGAACTAGAAGCAAAAATTTTACTTAGTTGTTTGTAATTTGTTGTCATAAGTAAATTAATGAAATGTTGTAAATGTTACGCAGAATAGCATCCAAAATGTTTGAAGGATTTACTTCTCCAGTTTATAAATAATTTATTTAAATTTACCATTGAATGTAGATGAAAATAGATAATAAATTAAAACATTTCAAGCAACAAGGTTGAAAGAAGAATGAAGAAGTTGTAATATAAACTTTGTAAGGGCTAATTCCCATCGGAATTGTATGTCTGCAGATGACATAAATTGACGAAGGGGGCCTAGCTGGAAATTGGCTCGTAAATGACATTCCTCATTTTTGTCATCCATTTAGCCTTAGCTAAAATATCAATTGATTTTTCTTATTACATTAATTTTCTCGAGTGTTTAATTTTTCCATAACAGTCAACAAAATAAGGTTTTCGTTGTAAGATTAATTCATTATGCTTGCATGCGTGCAGTATCAAATCAAACATTTCGGTAAATCATGTTGAAAATTTACTATCTGTATTTTGCTTAGTAAAGAAAGCAATGATATCAATCAATTTGGTTGGTGGTCATCTAGTCATTTACCAGGCTTCACGAAAGAGCTAGCTATTTTCCCCTCTATCTGGAAAATATCGCATTTGCTGGAAGTCAACCATTAGCCGGAACAGGTATTCTTCATTTATGTCTATCTTTTTCCTTATGTCAAATTCTCCATTAGATGAGCTCCTGGTTCTCTTTTGATCTTTAGACCTCCTATTGCTATTCCTAGCTCGTTTGTTGATCATTGCCTACCTGCTCTTCCTATAGGTGGCTGTTTGGCAGTTCTTCGTACCCGATCTTCGTTGCTGCCGGGGATATTTTGAGGAAATGTGCGTTCGAGTGTGGTAAATCATGGGAAGCGGCGATTAAGCATATAAAACTGTTCTTCGACTACAAATCACCATACCATGTACCGTAAAAGAATATCTCGATGTAACCCGGTGCTATAGATGCCAGAAATATGGCCATGTCGTTACCCACTTCTCAGCTGATAAACCAGCGTGTTATGCTCAGAAGAACACGATAAAAGAGAATGTATAAACACAAGCATAAAATGTATCATCTGGTAGCGAATCAGAAATGATCCTTCTCATCGATAAAAGATTGCCTTAACCATAGAGGAACTGTGATTAAAAGCAGCATAAACCATGACCCTTAAGCTCAAAATGGTTAATTCTGCAAAAAAACGTATAGACATCCACGTAGCCCAAGAAACCTGCAACAGTGAACTCACTAAAGCAATGGGACTCACCATTCGATCCATATACTCGTCATCTGACGCAAAGACAGTTATCTTTGTCGCCAACCGTAATATAAAGGCAATCTAACTTTTGGAAATATCGGATACTATAGCATGTACCTTAATGAAAATATATGATTTTGAATTAGTTATAGTATCCTTCTACTTTAAAAACAGGGAAATCATAGAAAACAACATATACCAAATTAAAATATAAATATAAATATAAACGCAAAGAGTTTATTATCGGAGGTGATACGAATGCCTACAGTCCATCTTGAGGACATCGAACATTCGATAAAACAGAAGTATATATAATTGATTTCCATGTCCAAATCAATTTAGTACTCCTAAATTCAGAAGAATCATCATGCACAATCTCAGGCCCACAAGGAGAATCCGCCATTGACATCACCGCCGCATCATAAAACGTCAGCCGTAGATGTCGCAAGTTTGTAATAGGTATCAGTGCAACGCAAAACGACCACGCCTTCATAGAATAAGCATTAAAATTGAGCCCAGTTTTAAAACCCACGCTAGGAAGAGAACTCGTACAACTCAGACCCCCATAGATACGCCCATAGATAAGGGGAAGCCCAATATTCCAAAATTTTGCTATGGTCAGTGGAAACAAAATATGAGATGAACAACAAAATTTCCATTATAACCACAGTAATGAGCACAAAAAAAAAAAAAAAAATAAAATAGTTGCGAAGCAGTAAAATAAAAACCTCTTATCTCGGTGGAATCCAGTGTTGAACAACCTGAAAGAAAACGGTGCTATAGTAAGGAGAAGATTCCAAAGATGCCCCGCAGAAACCCAAAGAGAATACTTGAAGCAAAACTATTACGAAGAAAATTTCCAAAATAATTAAAGAAAAGTAAGCGTTTAAGCTGGAAGAAATTTGTTTAACGGTTTGACTATAATATGGAGTTCAACAATGTTAATTGACGCCTTGACATTTGATGTTAGAATTGTATTTTGCGGTTCTGCTGATTTGGAAGCAAGGTCGCTGACAGTTTCGGTTGGATGTTGTTTTATTGGCGAAGGGACTGTCTGATTAGCTGAAAACGGCGAGTACCTCAACTGTTTAGGAAAATGTATGAATGAATGATGTTTCTCATGCCAGTAAGGACCAGTATACGTGGAAGGACAATTACTCGTGGAATGGCTTGAAGCGAAACAATTCAGAACTTTCCGTAGGTGACAGAGACCGAAAGGTTGTATGTTCCAACATTCGATGGTTTTTTTTCCAAATGGGACATATTTGGTGATCCAATGAAGCGTTGACAGATAAGGAGATTTAGTTCGGGCTTCTATTGTGTCTCTTATCGGAAGGAGACAAATGACGTTTGGAACTAATTAAGGCAGTATATTGAAGTTGTACAATTATTATAATTGTATGGATGAAATCAGGGAAGTTATTCCATGTTGGAAGGTGAGGGTCATCACTTCTTCGTCATCTAAGGCTTCTTCATGGACTTGAGCAGTGAACCGCGAGGAGTTAACACGATCTATATAGCCACGTACTAACCGACGATTATAATTACGTGTTTACTCGGATGAGTGGAAAACAGGAAATAAACTGCGAAATGGAGTTGGAGAAGTAGAGGAGGCGAAAAAAGGATAAAGAGACGGAGCAGACGACGAAGAAGACTGCCGAAATAGTGGAGAGCACTCCTTTATCCACTGGCTGCACAGCTTTGGAGCGCTGTGAAGGAGATAAGGACGCTCTCCGTAAGGTACAGGGTGATTCGGACGAAGGATTCTCCTTGGTAAAAAGAGGGAAGAGAGGCGAGAGATCCAGGAGTACACGCAGCAGGGGTCGCCTTAACCCTCGTATGTGTGGGCCCACATCCAATCCAGGCACAGTTTAAGGACAAGTTCAGACATTCAAGAGGCCCACAGCCGAGTACCACCCCAGCCTAAAAGAGACTGGGGAATAGTACTAAAAGAAGCAGGATGGAGTACTCTAATACTCCTCCCTCTGCCACAAGACCTGCCAAAAAACAAACGAAAGGACAGGTAAGTGAACAGGTAAAAACTCCTACACTTACCTATAAAGTTGTTTTCAGGAAAACCAATAAGGATTTCTTCACTAACGAAGAGGCTCTGAAGCTGAGATTATTGATCTTCAACAGTGCCTTGGACTTAATTGAAGAAGAGGACGAAGACCAAGGCGTAGACTTTATTAATTCTGACCTGGTAAAAGGAAGATCCATGTTCGTGATAAGCTGTGGCGATGAATCTACAGTCATAAGATCAGACAGCCAAGCAGCTATCAAAGCACTGGCATGTACAAGAATCACATCAAAATTAGTCAATGAATGCATCCAAAATCTCCAAAACCTGGGAAAACACAACAAGGTAACGGTATCCTGGGGGCCAGGGCACAGGGGAATTTCGGGTAATGAAGAAGCCGACAGACTGGCCAGAGGAGGATCCTCAAGAACATACATAGGCCCCGAACCTATCCTTGGGATATCGAAAACAAACAAAGAATCCTCCATCGAAGAATGGATCCAAATAAAACAAAGAGAAAAATGGATAAACTCTAGCAGTGCTAGACACAGTAAACTCATGATAAAACAACCTTCATCAAAACTGGCAAAAACACTGCTACAATTGGAGACGGCAAATCTCAGAGGAGTGGTAGGACTACTAACCGGCCACTGGCATCTGAGAAAACATCTACATAACATGGGCATATATAATAGTGATCCCATTTGCAGACTATCTAATGAGGAGGAGGAAACAGCCACTCATATCATCTTCGAATGCGAAGCACCGGAATGGAGGTTCAATCTGACGTATAAATACGACTCAGAGAACCACATTGAAGCAATAACAGTCAATGACTTGATAATCCTAAGTAAAAGGATCGAGTCTATTGACTAAACTAAGGAACTAGGAAGGTACAATAAGCCAAAAGGCTGCAGTGCCTGGGGCACACAAACCCCACCTCCTAGTAACTTTGCCACCTAACCTAACCTAACCTAACCTAACCTTCACTCACTCAACAATACACTATGTAATTTATAATTGAATAATTAATATTAAATTAATAATTAATTAAAACAATTAAATGAATTAATTAAATAATTCTAAATGAAATAATTAATATTTAAATTAGGATTAAATACTAAATAGATGAATAAATAAATAGATTAATTAACAATATTACAACCAATACTCTAATAAATCAAAAAGGCAAACCCGCAATACGTAACTGTACTGAAGGTTTGTGAGCTCTTGCCCCTTCAATGTCTTAGGATTGGTCACCGCTTACCAATGAGCATCGTCGCTTACAGGTTTTCATCCGTTTCGTTTTTAGACGTGCCCATTTTCTCAACAAACACCAGATGAACGTCTTCGAGTTTATAGAGCAATGCAACATGCCCGAAGTTGTCGTTCGGGGGTTATTCAGTTATGGTGTGGAGTGGAATTTCTTTGGAAGCAAAAATGTAGTTATACATCTTTCAATTAGTCGTCACTTAATGCAGAAATCTACGTGACAGAAATTCTTGAGGATGAAGGATTGGTACCATTTGCTCCGTTAATTGGAGAGAAAATGTTTTGTGCAAGTTAATGCAAGACCAACTGTCGCCACCATTATTAGGTTAGGTAGTATTTTTGAGATGTCAACATCCTAAGACGGTCAGCCCGCTGAAGATTACTGTACTTGAGATTTCGGATGACATTTCTCAAAAAGTGGTTAAACCCTTAATTATGAGCGTGCTGAGAAGAGACCAAAGAAACAATTTGTCATCACCTCCATACAAAGGGAATAAAGTGGGCCTTAATACCTCCGCACGGACCAAATTTCGGTGGTCTCTGGGAGGCTGGCTTCAAGTCAATTGAAAGCCACTTCAGCCGCATTGTGGGGCAACAAAATTTCACATTTGAGACACTGAGTACTCTTGCCTGTCGGGTAAAAGCGATATTAATACCTCCCTTGTCAAAACTCACACTTTTATTCCCACCAAGTCATGGATAGGCAATGCAAACCAGCCTAGAATTTTTGTGGGTCAAAAATTGGTGGGCGGTATGTTGACGCAAAGTATTATTTGTATATATTGTATATTTTTGTTTTTAAAATTAATTAGTATTAGTTTACATTCATTACAGTTTTATACACTTAGTAATTATTAGTTGTGAAGTGAAATTTGTGATTTTTACGTCGCGCACCTAAAAGGCAGTGAAGTGACGGGTTTGTTGTTGGAGACGCGCTTGACGACGAGGGCCAGATTCATCTTCGCTACAGCACGTGTTGGAGGCAGTCCCGCATCTCGTAAACTTTAAAAAACTTTGTATACGAGTCAGTCCGCACTTTATTCGCGACCGTTTGTATTTTTTGTATTGTCGATTTCTCAACATTTGTATTGTGTCTCGCCGCTCCCTCTCAAACCTCACCCGTAAGTTGTTTTATCTCGTTTGACAATTTTATGCCTTTTTTTCCCTTTGGTTTTTATATTGTAATTATAAACTTGTTTTATATTTGTTTTAATACTTGTACTATTATCTATTGTACTATTATACTATTGTCTCTCTTTGTTTTATTCTTATCTCGTGTTGTATAAAATTTAAATTTAATTCATTCATTCCTTGTTCAATTAGAATTTATTTCAAACCTCGCCGTACCATCATTTATTTGCATATATTCATCAATAACATTTTAATTGACTTACAAAATATTGTAGGCTGGTCAGTGTAAGGAAATTTTAAAGATTGAATTTCCCATTTTGTCCGTTACATGTGAGATGTAGATGGACTGCAATCTGGAAAAACTGATTTTAGCGGAATCTAGATAAATTTAGAGTTTCGGAGAGTGAGGGATTACCCTCAATTGAGTCGGGTCGCCCTTGCCCGCACAGGCCGTGTATGAGAACTCGAGGTGGACCGTTGCGGGGTCTCGGGCCTCAAACCACACTATACCACGCGTCGTCGCCGTAGGTCCACATATAATGGGTTTAATGGGTTATGGGGCTCCCAGGATGGCTGCGACGAGGTGACCGTTCAAGAGCCGAACAAGTCGGCCCTATCCCAGCCAGTCGCCTCGGGTCCAAGGGAACTTAATCCCGCCGCCAGATTGGGGATCTCAATCACAAGTATCCACTCTTCACGTGCCTGTGGTGGGCGACCGGTTCCTCAGGCTTTCGCAGTATCCTTTTTGGTTTCCTGCTACTCCCCGAAGGCCGAATGTCGCTCACACCTGGGCTTGAGAGACTCAACCTCAGCGATTCGAACCCTGAACCGCACATCGTTGGTAAGGGGGGAGATGGTCTAAGTCTCCCCCGGCGTCAGAAAAGGGAACATTCGAACAGTCGAATTCAGATAACGTGAGTCAAGCCTTTCGCTGCCTCTCTTGAGACCCCGAGCAGCCAGCAGCCAAACCGAGCGCGGGGCACCCGTCCACACTATCCACCGTCCTAGGCTCCGATTCTTCGCAATTGCTCCTCATAGGCCCGGAACCCCAATAGAGGTTTCGCGGGTCCCGAAGGTGACCGCTACTACTCAAGGGTTATTCAAGTACCTCCTCGGAAGCTTTTAAAGTCTCTCCCACACGAGTTCGGTGACTTAATTATTAATCAATTCAATTATCCTCGATTTTGGGGATAATCGTTTTTCGAGATTACGTAATTTGTCTGAACATAGTGATTGTAAATACATGGTCTTGTAATATTGTCTCCCCGTTGAACTACCCCTTATTAACACAAAATGCCAGCGTTTAAGAAGGTTTATGTATTCAATTTTGCATAACAGGGGCAATGGAATTTTAAAATTTTGTGACAATCGCGACCTAATAGTATTATACTCTCAACACTACATACAAGAATGACGCATTTATATGGAATACAAACACTGAGCCAGAAGATGATCTCAATAAAGGTCGAAACGTTGGCATGATAAAATAAATGTTTTTGTAAAACCTACGTCACACCAGACCTCTCCGAGTAATCAGAATCTTAGACGTTACCCTGCCAAGCTCGGGGAGAGTCCTTCTAACATTAGGGGGGAAAAAGAATCTTTGTTAAACGGAACTTGCCACCATGCAAGAAAGAGATTTATTAAAATTGTTTAGAAGCTCCAATTCTCGGATTGTAAAAAATTTTTATCTCGAAGTCAACAGGAAATACAAAATTATATGTGAGAAAAGAAAATGGATTATTTCATCACGTTATTAAACAATTATGGCAAATATTTAATCATTTCAGCGGTAAACACTTTGGTTCTGGGAATGATATTTCTATGCCTGGTTGATTCATTCACACCACTAATCTGTTAAATCCCCTGTTACCGTTTCATTATGCTCAACCAAGTATTGCTATTCTGTTCTAGATTCTCCCTTCACTTTAGATGAATTGTTGTCAGTGGTCAGTAATTTAAAAAGTAATGAGGCGCCCGTTATCGGCCGCATCCCGAACGAATTTATCTTGTATCTAAACACTCCTAATATTTTGCTTGAAAGGTTATTAATATTTTATCATTTAATTTATGGTTCTGGCTTAGGCCCCAGATCTTTCAGTCGTTCGGTTATTTTTCCCCTAATTAAGCGAGGAGATGCCAACGTGGTTTCTAACTATAGAGTTATTTCTTGTATTGACTTATTGCTAAGATATTTACAGGCCTACTTCTCCGAACGTTAGAATGTTTTGTCACAGGAAGCAATTTACCTAGTATTTTTCAAACAGGATTCAGAGGTGGTTACTCTACAATTAACCATCTATTTATTCTCACTAATATTATTAATTTGAAATGATAAAAAAGGGTCTGAAATTATTGCTTCATTTTTTACTTTACTGCAGTATTTGACCGCGTAAACCATCGTGCTTTATTTGTAAAACTATTTAATCTTGTTCTATCCTCCAAGTCTGTGGCCATGATATACTCCGTGTATAGGAAACCTAATCCAGCAGCGAGAGATAAAGGGATTGTTTCAGATTTTTCAAGTTGATAAGGGAGTTAGACAAGGTTGAGTATTAAACCTACTTCTCTTCTCCATATTTTTGAACGATCTACCTAATGCTTTGGGAAGAGGGGCCCGTGCTGCCAATATTAAAGTCAATTACCTAATGTATGCCGGTTAGGTCATTACCGGCTGAAAAACCCGATGGACTTGAATCATGGGAAGTTTCCGTAAACTGGGAAAATCTACAATTGAGGAGTCAGACTCGTCAAGGTAGAGATGGTCCAATGAAGAATCTCAAATTGAGATCGACAATAGATAAAATTATTTGCTTGTTGTCATTACACCTCGCCTCTGTTTCGTGTCACACATTAAAGAGAAAGCCTGCGAGGAGGCCCTCAATACTGTTAGGTCAGGTTTCCTTGCGCAGAACATGATTCTTCTATCTAAGCAATCCCAGCTCATTACTTTGCTCAACTCCTATTGCTGATTTCTCATTAATTTGAGAGCATTGCGAAGCGCTATAGATACTTTCTAGTACATCAATTCAAGTTTTAAACATTCTCACTCATCCTGAACAATGTTTTTGCGTTATTTGTTCCATTTTTGCCTTGTTTTTTTTCCTTTTTGTTTATTTGTCCTAGTTAAACATTCTAATTTTTAAAATCTTTCTCTCTTGCTTTCTTGCTATCTTTTTTACTTGAAAATCCTCAAATGCTGTAGAAGGAGGAGGAGAATGAAGTAGGAGAAGAATATATTATATTCCTCCTGAACCATATAATAAGTCCAACAATAATAATTCCTGTAATATGATACATTTTTCTTCTATTTCATTCTTCCCCCTCCTTCGACAGTATTTGAGGATTTTCAAATGTAAATGATATAGGGCGCAAGAGATATATATCTTTCTCTCTTGCTTTCTATATCTATATATATAAAACAGAACATTTAATTACAAAAAATATTTTATTCATTCTTCATCAAACTACTTGTAGAAAATGGTATCACCTAAATCTTTTAATTCCTAATGCTATTCAGCAACGCTATTGTTTACTTTATGAAAAAATTGTCTCGTGTTCTAATTTTTCTGATCCTCTTTCAAAGATTTTTTTTACTTGAATGTGCGATTTAACAAACGAGGTATGAAATTCACGAAAAATTTATATTTAATAATAATATAAATTGATTAATATTTTACTACGAAAAGAGGAAGGTAATTGGGTGGGAACCCTATTTTCAGCAGGCTGACATCTTATTTAAGTGACGCGACCTCGCATAGAATCGAAAATGCCATTGGCGTTCCGCAGGGTTCCCATATTGGACCGATTTTATTTCTGATGTTTTCGCTCATGTCGCCCTCCTCTTTACGTTTGCCCAATTTTAGTTTTGGGATGAGTGCACCAACATGTTTTAAGCCATTGTTGGCCCTGACGAGCCACTGCCACTTTAAGAAGATGCAAATTGATGTTCCTCTAATCATCTTTCCTGTAACCCGAGTAAACACTAATTCCTTCGTTTCTGCAACATCACAATCATTTTGCATTCCATCAACATTATCAACGTTGCGCTTGTTCATGTTATGTATGTCGTTCGAGTCATTTACCTCCGACTGCATGAATAATCACATCTAAACAATTACTAAAAATACGAACCCTAACTTCGGATTTGTTTACAAACTGGCTGCTGAATTTCTTGAACAGTTTGATACCAGGGTGTTTTTTCAATCATTAGTCCGCTCGCGTTTGGAATATGGATTGATTTATTTTATGGGTACCCTCTAACAAAGACGACACCGGACCGGAAAGAATTCAGAACCGAGCTCTTAAATTTATTTCTCCCAGCAGTACTGGCCATGAAAAGGAAAATTAGGTTCCTTTCCTTCGGTTGAATGGTGGTCAACAACTCGATTGGCGCACTGGATATCCTCTCCGTTTTCTGGTTAACGGTCGTTCAACACATTCTGAGAAATGTCCCACTTTTCCATATGTGGATTTCCATCTCCCCTCCTATGTACTTGAAGTTTGCACGCGTTTTGGATTACCTCATTCAACGATGTTTCTCAAGATGGCCGCAGTTGGAAATAGAAAACGTTGTTGTATTCCTGGAATCTACAGCTTATTTTAACTTTTTTCTTTATATTTGTATATAAATTCTGGTCTCTTACTGCTTGTGCTGTCAAAAATGAAATAAATTAAACTCTATCACTAATTGATTTTCCTGTATGTTTGTCAATTCCAAAGCATAATTAAATATTTTTATTAAAACGCATGAATTTCTAATCTCGTTTAATTTGCTTTATATTAAAATGTTGAAATTAACATAACGATAAAATATAAAGTTTGAAATAAACAACTAATACCGAATATAATGGAAAATTGTACTGATGATAGTATCGCTAAAGCCCATCAAGAAAATGAGAAAGGACGAAAGTAAGAAAACAGAGTTATTTGTACGCACAGACATTAAAAGAGGGTTGGGGGTCAAAAAGGAAATCGCTGTGGGAGGGGAAAAACAGAGACCGTCACAAAGGGGGTTAGTTAAAAGAAGGAACAGATTAACAAAGTGGAAGCAAATACAAACAATACTATATATATATATCAAAAGTTGATGAATTGGAACTGGCTTTGATGTTGGCTCTCTTCAATTGACTTCGGGCCCGAAGATGATTGGGTACTCGCAGCCCCATCATCAAATAAATTGCCAACTCCGATAATGACCTATACGCATTTTCTTAACCTATCTACTTCGGTAAGAAAAATAAGTAAGACTAGAGGCTCAATCAAATCCCTATCTCAAATATAACAACCACGCGTTTCAATCAATAAAATAAACGGCGAAGATCCTAGGTTTTAATAAAATCCGTTTAATTCAAATAATTTCATACTGTAAATAATTATGGAAAACAGGGAAGTGTGACTTCTCTGAAAATCTTAAATTGTCTATGGTAACCCCTATAATTAAAAGAAAATGAAATGGATAATATGGAAAGCTAGCATAAATATGACTCGAGTCCTTTCAAAAATGGAGTATGCTAGTTTTTTTACATAAATCAAAAATTCTTTCTCCAACAAAATTTGGCAACAGAAATAGCCTAGGTAGGATTTCATCAATCAATGAGGTGACAAAACAAATTTTCATAAATTATCATTGTTGTTATTGTAAGCTAAACTCCGTCGGAGTTATGTGAAAAGATCATGGCAAATAGAAAAAAGTGGTTAGTATTAACGGAATAACCTCAAATCTAGAGGATAGAAGTTCCACAAGGATTAACACTAGGACCAATATTTTTATTATTTAATAGAACGACCTAACGACAAGGTCATATAAATAAAACTATTTTATTATATTATTAGAGCAGAGGTCGTTTATATGACAGGGTGCCGGTGTTTTGGAAAAAAGCCCATTTATAAGTTTGTTCAGCGGCCCTGCATTCGAACCCGGGACCTTCACCTTACAGAGATGAGTGCCGTGTCAGAGACTGAACCTTGCGGCCACCGACGCCCCCCTATCGGCTTTTATTCAAAACCTGTTAGTACTATTTCAATCCATTCTTAACTATTACAATAATTCATTAAAGTTATCTCTCCGCTGATACTACTTCGATGAGCATGCTGAACATGTCTATTTACATTCACTAGTTTTCGTGTCCCGCTTGACCAATTATTATCTTTCAATTAATTCAAGTTTTTATTGATATTAAAAAGTCAGCGGTTGAAAAATGGCAAAATAAAGGAAAATTCAAAAGGTGTGGTTGAGAAGGGAGGTTAGTGTCCGAGTGGATAGAAGTCACGATAGCTCGTGGTAGAGCAAAGGCGTATCTAGCCGAACGCTGACTTTTTTATATCAACAAAAACCTTAATTAATCGATATATATTTACATTTAAAAATGGCACTTAGTGCTGAGGATGTTAAGCCTGGTGTGTCACTTATTGATGATGGATCGGGCATGTTGCTTTTGCCGTCGGAGTTCCGTACGAAAGTTTGCGAGACGCAGTTAGATGTTTTTAAAAACTGGGTCCTACCATAGAAGGCCTGGCTATGGATGCCTTAGGGAAACAGAACCACAGGTTGACAGTTTTTTGACATTGAGAATTTAGCGAAACAGGTACCAAAAGGTTAGCCAAGCGATTCATCAGCTCAAGGAAGTTCCAGGAGTCCAAATTTCTGAACGTATTACTCCACGAAGATTAAATCCTATGGACTGATGTCTTTTCGCACTGTAAGAGGGTAACAGGACCAGAATCTCGCATTTGCTCCGGAACACAGCCATTGATCTACGATTGGTTTGCTGTACTTTTTACAGATGAGTGTAGATTTGCTCTACGATCTACAGGTGGGCTTGAAAGAGTTTGGAGAATGCAAAATAAAAGGTACAAAGCCTGTAATTTTCCCAGAAGCAACATTTTCAAAGTAGCTGAGTGATGGTGTGGGTTGGAATTTCAATAGAGAGGCGCACAGAGTTGGTCGTTGTTCCTGTACTGTCTTTGACGGCCACTGGGTAGGTGGATGAAATTTTGGAACGTTATGCGTTCCCTATCCTCGATGAAATCAGCGTTAATCTAATGCACGATAATACCCGTCCACATGCCGCTAGCATAGTACAAACCACAGCATAACATCAGGATCTTAGCCTGGCCAGCCCGACCTCCAGACTTAATTGTCACATCGATTTGGGATAACCTCAAAAGACGAATAAGAGCGCGTCTTGAAAGGGCTCTTCAGGAAGAATGATCTAACCTACAGCAAAGAGACGTTTCCAGACTGGAGAAACTATGCCGAGGCGTCTTTGAAAAGTAATTAAGGCAAGACGAGGAAATACGCAATATTGAAATCTTAATTAAAAATCAAAACCAAAATTAAAACAAATTTTGTTTTTTATTTTTTAAATTTTACTTTGAATAATTTAATATAATTTTATATATATA
>CM077100.1:31733261-31769013 GCA_039619505.1 Cimex hemipterus | reverse complement strand
ACTTTGAATAATTTAATATAATTTTATATATATATGGGATTTTGGAATAAACTTTTTAATTTTATTTATATATTTTTTTAAAAATAAAAATTTCAGAATAACCCGCTCACTATGATTGTTTGCCTAATAAAATTCCACAAATTGAAGAATAAAACTGTGTAAATATAAGAAAGAGTTTCGGAAAAAATTGGATAAATTTGAATAAAAAATACATTTCAGGAAAACCAATTTAAATCAAAATTCAGAGGTTGATGAAATTCTAGACCTGGAAAATCTTGCATTTTACAGCATTTGTGTTATCAACTTAGACTTTCCATATATAAGAGGGTAGCGCCCATTTTTCGTAACAGCATAACGTGTTTTTTAACTTTAATACCGTTTTTCCTTTTCATCGAATCTTTTGGTTCAACTATGAAACTCACGTTTTAAACCTGTTTCAACAATTATTCAAGGTCATAAATTTAATTGTTCAAAATGAGGTGAAAAGATGCCATTTTTCAGTGCTAATATTTTTTCAAAATATAAAACGTCTATTAGAACCAATTTTTGATTACATTTTTTCTTTGTATAATACAAATTGGTAATTAAATGGTTTTTAATATTACGCATTTGTATATTTTGGGTTGGAACCTTAAATTTTTCAGGTTTTCCTTTATAGAAATCAATTTGTTTGCCCAATCTTGGGCGTTTTCAAAGAAAGGAGGCTAGTTTAAATTACTTGCCTATTATTGTTTTGCAAAATGCAAAAATAATCATTTTATGCTGAAATATTGGGGAAAATGTACCCTAATTTGAAAACAAAAAAATTAGAGGAAGCGATCTTTTGATCCGGGTTTAATTTTTCCATTCCCCTTCCATTACGCTATAAAAGAAACACCTACTTTTATATAGTTTTCCACACAGAATACACTTAAAAGACTTTTTGTCATTTGTTAAAATTTTGTAATACTTCGTCTTGTGTGATAAATTAATTGCTTAAATCGTTCAATTATCTCAGAGCTGTAGCAGTGGCGTATCGACGCATATCTTAGAATGTTAAACCGTTATAAGATGTTTCTAATTCCAGTAATGTTATAAAACAAAACATCAAAGATAACTAACTACAAGTGCGAGTTGATTTACCTGGTTGCAAGACTCAAACATTTCGAGAAATGATCAGAATAAACATTTACTTCTGTATAACCTTTGTGAAGCTCATTATTGGACGGGTTTATTTATTACCCGCCCATGATTTTCCTTGTGAAGAGGCCTCGTAGAGTAAATAAGACAATTGATGAAGAGTGTCGCCGTGTAAGTAGATTAGTGCAAGGGGGAGAGCGCTGTGTAATTATGCCTAATCATTTTCCCGAACTGTACCGCTCCCTACCTTTGATGTGTTTTCATCCAGTTACACGCTCCACTTCCCACTCCAGACGTCTTTGGCAAACAAACTATCGTATTCAAACAATGATAAAGACGTTCCTATGGCAACAGAGAAACTCCCGGCCAACCCTCAAGGGAGCCCAACTTCTCATTAACACTAATTACCACTACACATTCTGAGATTTTGTCACTTTGTTGCAAATATGTATAAGTTGGTCTTGTAATACAAACAAATATATTTAACAAGGGGTAAAAGGAACGAAAATATTCTATAAATTTTCAACTTATAACACCATCCGTCTCCAGTTCTTTCATTGTTCAGGCTGATTGTGTACGAATTACTTTTTTTAAAATAATGCCGGAAAAAATAACTATTTGTTTTCTTAATGCATATCTTAAGTGTACAATCAGTTAAAATTCCAGTAGGATAGCCTGGCGAACATTCAATTTTGATGGAATTTATATTATCAATTAAATTTGGCGGGTCTAAAGTCTGCTGAGGATCCGCGATTAGGTCACGCTACATTCAGATCAATACATACATTCCCACTAACTAGAAATGTTCACACTTGTTGAATGTTTGATTATTAATTTGGGATGCACGGTGAATTTTGACTGCATTCGCTCTAAAATTTTATTATAAAACTGGTGGGTCTTGGTAGTGATGGGAAAAACCGCTCTGTTTAAGAATCGTAACAAAACGCCTCATTCGGAGAAATGGATCAGTTTTTTTTTTAATCGCGCTCACCAAATTTCTCTTACTCATAATTCCACTTGCAAACTTTAGCAAGTATTTCGAATTTCGGTGTTCCAGCGTCTGAGCAAATCGTAAAGGTTGATTAAATTACAAGCTTCTTATATGAAAGAAATCAAGAACTATTAACCCTTTCTCGGTTTTTATTATGGATAATAATAATGTCCAATTTCTCAAAAATTTAAGATTGAAGAATTAAACTAAAAAGGTTGAACAGTTCGTCATTTCGTATCGCAACAATTAAAAACGCTTTTTATTTTTCCTTGTGAACCTAAAATGAATACAATTATAAATGCAAACCAAAATTAAAAATATTTTTGAGCGCTGGTTTAGAGAGGGGAAAACGTGGTAAAGTCACTTGTCCATTGTTAAGTGTTAGTGAGTGGTGGCACAGACTAAATTCAAAATTAAGTGGCAATTGCTGAATGGTGGCGATGTAACTTTCAGCGGTTTATCGCTTGATCAATCAAATGAGTTAACCCTTTTCATCAGCTCGCACGTGCTTAAACATTCAATCTAATAAATAAATTCGTACAAAACGTACAGTCAAAATTTGGAGAATCAAGATTTAATACGAGACTGCTTCATCTCTTTCACTCTAAACACAATTGCCGTGTATCTGTTGTGTACTATATATTCCCCCATAAACCCACCCTCCCTCCCTCAACCGATCACACTAATAAATTCGTGGTTGTTATCCACGCTTTGTTGGTTACAAACGAGTTCTATGCGTCTCTGATAGACTCGACTCCGATTTTCCATCTTCTCAAAGCTTATGCGGCTATACCCAGTTAATTAATCAGGCGGACAGAGGCAGGAGCTGGACCTACCACATACTAAACGCTACACTTCAGTCCTCACCCATCCTCCAACCTAATGACCAATCTCAAAATTCAGCCCCATTCGTTGGTGTTATGCGACCGTTGCTAATGTATAAATGGTACAGAGGTTACTTACAATAATGGAGCTTCAAGCCTCAAGGTTATCCAATGACCTAGTTTAGTAATAAGAGAGGGCTCAAGTACTGACAGACTCGTCGATTAGATCTCAATCGACACTCACTTATGGAGCACGTCGCAAGCAGGAGAAAGTACTGCTGTACGAGGGAGGCCCTTTCGTGGCAATCGACACCTACTTCTTCAATATCATACTCATTAGTCCATGGACTACAGCAATTAGCTCCCATTCCCGTAACTCAAGATTTAACGGTCACCAAAAATCTCAGGCTCTAAATTCATTTAAGACGGTGAAATAATCTTAAATAATACCTTTAACGAAGGTATTGGTCGAAATAAAAAAAGTCAGTGTTACGAGCGGGATTCGAACCCACGCCGCTGTTTTGCCACTTGATAGACGTGACTTCGATCCGCTCGGACACTCGCTTCCCATCCCAACCTTACCTCTCGAATGTTCCCTCCAATTTGCCATTTTTCAAATGCCGTGTAATCTATATGATTTGAAAAATGGCAGAAAGGAGGGAAAATTCAATTTTTTATTTCGACCAATACTTTTCATAAATATTAATTTATTGTATGGAGAATACTGTTCCGTTTTTTATGCCTAATCGTAAACCCTTAACGATAGTTTTTCCCCGTCAGAAGGTACGTAATTCTGTTACTAAGTAACAATCGGAGGTTAATTAAGGACGAGAAGTAATAAAGACGGCAGGTAGTATGCGTAGAACATTGTACGGCTTCACTTAACTGTTCATTCACATACATCGACCGGTTTTAGTATCTGAGCCGTAGTACCGGTTAAACTCTTTTAATTTTGCTCAGAAATCAATTAAACTAAGCAGCTCCAAGAAGAAGCTGGCAAGGAATCGTTACGTTTTTCACATATTAGTACGGTATAATTACAATTTAGACGCTTGTATCTCGTCTTGATGGTAGTTTGATTTTACATATAATTAACACTTTTCCTTCGCTTGAAGCGTTTGAATAATGGTTTTTTATTTATTCCCTCTTCAACGAGAATGTTCTGCCACTGCAGCAACTTGGAAACGTGAGCTGCGCCTAAGAATTTTTCATGCCATTGAATGAAACATTTTGGATCCTACGGTAAATTAGTTGAAATAGTTAATTAGTTTAAATAATGTGCACTCGAATTTAGAAAGTGAAAAAAAAAGTTCACATTAATTACGTTTTTACGAACTGAAGATCTTGTTTCATAGTTATTTGCAAAAAAACTTTATAAAGGTTGATCATCAGGTTGATGTATCACGGATTTTGACTCAAGGATTTAATGATCTCTTTAATATACCCTCTCTAAATCTTCATTTAAAGTTTACAATTTTTTTTAATGGCCTCATGAACTGTGCATATCTAGCCAGACTATTGTAATTATTTATTGCGTATTCGTTTTTTTTTGGGGGGGGGAAGAGTATCGTGAAAAAAAGGGCCAGAGGAGACGGAGGGAATCGAACCCCAGACCGCGGGGTCTACTAGCCGAGAGTCTCTCACGGTAACCACTAGGCTACCGCGGACCCCATAAATATTATTTTTGGTGTATTAATTTCATTATTCGTTAACATTAAAACGAAATATGCGACGTACAATATTCTAATTTTATACGATTTAGAAAGATAATTCAACAAAATAGTACTTTTTAACTTATTTTAATAAACATTTTGAATATAAAGTAGTTCAGAAAATGGTCAAAACTTGGATTTGACCTCTTTGTACTCTACCACTATACAACCATTAGATACGGACTTTCACGGAAATCAGTGTAAATGAATTTTTTGACTGATAATTTCGACGACCATCTGTGTGACGGATATTTCTATTTAAAAAAAGGTTTAATTTCTGATAAATATATAGAGATGAGTGAGTTAATAGATAATTATTCACATATTGTGAGATGCGTTCTGGTGTGATGTAAGTATCAGAATAACATTTTCTTTATCCTGCCAACGTTTCGATCTTTTATTGAGATCATCATCAGGGCCTGGGATTTAAAAACATAGTTTACATTTAGAAAATACAGATAGGATGTGGAAAAGTGAATTTATACAATGCAAAATATATTTTATATTCCATCAAAGTATTTCTATTTTTCTGATAAACAATTGTCTTATAAAATCGTTTATATATTTTTATGACAACGTGTAATCTAAAAACTACGGTTCACTTCTTTAATGTGGTATGTATGACCTTAAAATCATCTTAGCCGTACTAATTTAACGACAAAAAACTTCATGACTTTGCTCGCTTTCACAACATTTGGGTTTTAATTTTTTTTTCAATTAATGATCATTCTCTTACTATATTTTTATTGCAACCTTCATACAAAATTCACATAGTTGATTGGAGCAAGTAGAACGGCGAAATAAAAAATATTAAAATTGGTAAATTTCAACTTTCAAATTTTTTTTACGCAACTTGGGCCTATTCAAAAGAAGTCTATACGCGTCCGAAATTTTGGTGTGAATAATCACTAAAAAAGGTTTGTCCAAAATTCGTGGCTCACCAACCTGGTATTCCACTCACCTGTCTATTTATCTACATAAGCAATATGAATACCACTCGTAGAAATGTGGCTATAGGAGAAAAAGGTTGTTACTATTGTTACTATTCTATATGCAGTATGATCTGAAGCTCATTCAATTCAATTAATCCATCTGTTTTTAAGGTATTGGTTGAGTTAAAAAAGTTATTGTCGTAAGCGCGATTCGAACCCACGACCAGATAGAGGTCGGTTCAAACCCCTTGGGGTTCAGCCGGGATGCGGAGCTGTCTTCGGGTTCGAGCTCTCTTAACGCGCTGGGCGTTTAGTCCCGAGATAGATAGATAGAGATGTGGGGGGGAGTGGACTTTTCCATAGGACAATGCGTCACATTTTGTAAATGGTTTTTATCCATAGCCTCCTGAAACACCCGTTTTATGAAGAACAGTAGCTTTTTAAATTGTGAAAAACTGTGGACGAGAGCCTCCCCGGGGCTGGTGGTCTGCGGCCGGCTGGGATCCCCTCCTCAAAGGCGGATATTGGCTTCCCGAGTGCTAGATCTGTATTTATTCTGTAGTATTTATTGTAGTTAGTTGACAGATAATTATTGCATCTGCTACCTGTTATTTATTTATTAGTGTGTGTCTTCAAATTGTTATTTCTGCCAAAATGTTATTTGATGTTAGGTACCTTTTGCACCTTTATGTATTCATGTTGTTGCTGTTGTTGTCTTCGCACGGCACTTTTCTATCCTTAGCACTTATAGTGTCGATCAATCTTTATCGTTCGTTCTCGTTACTTGGTATTTATTTATTCCTTTATGATTGTTACGATATTTCTAGTCAAGTTGAAAAATGGAATTTGATATTTCACAATTCCGTACTCTTGCTGAATGTTCCAAAACAAGGCAAAAAAAACCATGACCAGAAGCTAAATACGCCGCTGCTCTACCATTTGAGCTATTGACTTCGATCTACTCCAACCAATACCTTAAATAGATTGATTAATTTCACAATAAATTCGACACGGATTAGATGGCATACAAATATTAAATATTAAATAGAATTTTAATAAAATAGAATAGAAAAATATAAATAAATATAATACAAAATACGATTTAATAAATCCAGCGCACCTCTGCACTTTTGAGGTGCGCTCGGAAAGTATTATTAAAATCAAAGTTTTTAATATTATGTACGGGAAGGCTGTCTAAATATTTGCGTTTTGTATGTTATAAATAAAATTAACGGAAACTTAGATAGTTTTTCAAAAGTGTGTTCAACCAAGGATGACGATGATCTGGCCGTTTTTATAAAGATAATCCAGTTACTATTTAAAAAAATAAATTTTTTCTTTACAATTCTAACTTAAATTTCTCCTCAAATTTAGTAGGGTAAAAAAAGTTTAGACGAAGCAATAATAGTTCAGTTACCTACACTTGCAATTTTTTTTTTCAATCGCAATTTTTCAAAATTTTGCAATTGTCACATTTGTAAATATTGGCATCCTTTATGTTACAAATGAAATGAACAAGAACCAGTTAGACAGAGATTTCTTAAAGTTATTTCACTTAATTTTGGAGCGGTTTGTTCAAATTTGTCGTACAACCAGATTTAATTAAATCTAGACGTTTTTACTGAGAAACTCGAGTTTTCTGAAAACACAAAAACAAACATAAATAATGAAACCGCGGGTACATTTACAAACGAGAGCCATCACTTTGTAGTTATTGTAACATTGAGCAATCCATCCAGCAATCCAAAGGGCAATTTGTTTTTCGATGTTTGGATAAAAAATAAGTAAATGCAATATTTTAAACAATATTGAAGGTTCAGCAGTTTGGGGGCTGAGAGAAAAATTGCCGGGATGTTTTTAAATTGATACCAATCCGCGCTGATTCGTGTATGTCTTTAGGCCTAGGCCGTCTCGGTGAGCGCAGGTTCAAAAGAAAGGTCAAACTATACGTGAAGAACATATCGGCTTCTACCTTCCCGGTCCAAAAAACAAATAATAACCGGATTCTATTGAGGGAGAGAGAGAGAGAGAGAGAGAGAGAGAGAGAGAGAGAGAGAGAGAGAGAGAGAGAAAAGAAGAAGAAGAATTGACGGATATTTATTTAGAAGAAAAATTAGTTTCGCACAGTCATAACTCGTAGTTGTGCTTTGCCCGGCCTGAAACGAACGCGAACACATTAGAAAGTCCTCCTCAACATTACAATATTTCCTTGTTGTTTTAATTGTATGTTTTGTTGATCAGGCTTACAAATTATTTCACCTGGAGATGCTTTACCTTTTTTAAATATTTCTCATGTTTAAAAAATATTTACCATTTATGAACCGTAGTGGTTAAATTAGTTCCGCTCATTTTTAATTACATTCTAGTACTCTAACTCACACACACACACACATATATATATATATTTTTTTTAAGTTTAGCGGTGTGAATAATAAGGATTTAAAAAACAATCCTTTCCTCCACTGCGACCTGTATAGATGTGAACGTACCCATTGGCTACATACGGCGGTAGGCGGTAATAGTGACCACAATAACCTATGGATCTCCAATCTGGTAGAACAAAGCTAAATTAAAACAAGCTACTGAAACATTAAGCAGCATACTGATAGCTCATATATTACGTGAGCAATGACCTTTCAACTTTCAACCCTTTCATTGCACTGGAAATTCTGCTAAACCACCTCCGCTGGAAAATTCATACAAGGAGAAGGTATGAAAGCTTCCAGCTCATTTAGGCTCCAGAAACAAATTAAACTCTTCGGCCAATAAACAATAATCAATCAAATCAGAAACCCATTCATAAAAATCAGGATTAACGACATGATCCTGAAAACCCGATTTACAATGTGCAAAAAACT
Organism: Cimex hemipterus; assembly: GCA_039619505.1. NCBI lineage: Eukaryota > Metazoa > Arthropoda > Insecta > Hemiptera > Cimicidae > Cimex > Cimex hemipterus. The sequence goes on along the minus strand of CM077100.1, from coordinate 31,760,577 downwards.
CCCAATAGACTAGAAAGAAGAATAATTCAGGAGAACCTCAGATACAAGTATGGTATACAAATGGCTTCAAAACAAATGAGCGAAACGAATCAGACTTTTTTTGAACAAGCTCAAAACATGAGCAATACTCATTAAACTAGTACCATACATAGGTGGCAAAAATACCCTCGCAATATGGGATAGTCAAGCAACTATTCAAACATTAGCATGCATAAAAATCAAATCAAAACTAGTCAGTGCATCCGAAAACTCGAAAAACAACCATCTGATGAGATCTTGGAGGACAAAAGAATTTTTGACAAAGAAAATGCAGACAAACAGCCAGAAAAGGATCTGCATAAGCATATCTAGTCCCTAACCTAATTCTTGGGATAACAAAAATGAACACAGAAGCCGCCGCCCACTGACAGTTAGACTGACAAACTCACTGCTACAGTTTTTTTTATATTTTTTTAAAATTTGTTTAATTTAATGAAAAGGGCCAGAGGCGACGGCGGGAATCGAACCCGCGACCGCGGGGTCTACTAGCCGAGAGTCTTTCACGCTAACCATTCGACTACCGCCCCCCCCCACTGCTACAGTTAGAGAGGAAAAAACAGAAAAACTCCACACGCAACTTGGCTATATTCAATGATGTTCCCATTTGTAGATTATGTAATGAGGAGGAGGCCGCATACACCCACATCATTTTCGAATGGACCGAAGGTGGCAGCTCTGCCAATCCACCACTGTTCTGACGTAACTGCGGACGGAGCTTTTGGAAATGGATACAGTGTTGCCAACCATGTATCCATGAACTAACGACACAACGAAGAATAAATGAAAATACACGAAATGCTTGGCCCACAGACTGTGAGGTTTGTGACACGTATACGACTGGGGGTACATCGGAGAAGGTTCCACCCTGCAGAACGAATGCCCGGATAACTTCGTTGTTTAATCTCTCTCTCTCATTTTTTTATTTCAGTAAAGATTGTCTTTAAGTTGTATTTTTTTTCTTGTAAATATCGTAATTTTATGGCAAAGTACCCTACGTTTTTTTTCACTAAAGATTATAGTTTTATCATTTTATCGGTGGGCGGTGCGTGTTGGGCTTAAGCCGAACCGGCCCGTTTTCTCCAGCCTTTATCAGCCACTCCCTAGGACAAATTGATTAAAATCTGCTACTTTTATTTGTTCCTCCCTTTTGCTCTGTGATTCACTCCCAATGGTAGTACCATCAGTCAAGCGCCTTGTACTCCATCCTATTTAATGTATTTAGTGCACGTGTTATCTAAGGTTGCCAATTCACGACATATCATTACGACCTTAAGTAAGCCTTGCTTAATTTCGTAATTTTTTTTTAAATTTTCATTTCGTAACCATCTGTCAATATATCAGAACAGTATCCTGGTACTAAAATCTTCAAAAGGTCTGAGGCGAGATGCTCGCGTTCGGCATACCAGACGGGGATAAAGAAGGTTTTCGCGGTACTGGAAATCCTGTTCTCTATTTTTCATACGATTGGTCGAGGCTTGAACAACAATTGTGGTGAAGGATTCTACTGGATTGGTCCCGGGAGGAGGGAGATTCTCGGGCCATCGTCCTTTCTCCTTCCACCGCATAAACAACAAACTTAATGTAGATGACCCTCCATGCAACCGGACCCAAACTCCTTTCTAAATACCCACACGTTCCTAAACATTACTCACTCCGCAGATTCCAGCCTCTACATCTTTTACCCTGCCCGATTTCCCATTAATAAATAAAACTATCGGTTCGACGATGCTCAATTTTGAGAGCGGCCATAAGAAAACTAGCGGCGTTCGCTAACTGTTTGACAGGCACATGCTGAGATGGCCCACTATTGAGGATTATACTTAGGAGTTACAATTAAGTAAAGAAAGTAGACCACCTGGTTTGACTAATGTTTAAACAAATTAAAATCAAGCCAGGTGATTAGAAAGACTCACGAAATCATGTCCATTAACAAGTCTATGGAGGTAAAAACTTTTGAAATACACACTTACATCGGTATGAATTTTAACGTCAGAAAGTCGATCGCCATCGATATAGGCAATCGGTATTGAAGTCTCCTCTCCGCTGAGCGTCGAGACAAAAGATAGAGAAGCTGATTGAATCCCTTCGAAGCGAGTTGACTCATTGGAAATCTCCCTTACGTTTAGAGGTTAATGGAGTAAGTCCATTGAGTACGTTCTTTAGTTTTAACGTTTGTTTATTGAAATATTGCTTTGTACATATCAAGTCAAGGGCCCATTTATTTTTCATATATAAATTGATTGTATTTTTAAAGGTGTAATAAATTTATTTCTTTGGTCAAGCAAGTAAACATTTAATTTAATCACCTTTTACCTTCTGTTTATTTTCACCGTTTCCATTTTATTATTCTCTTGGGAATAATAAAAACTGAGCAACATTGCTGATTGGCTGTATATTTGGTTGAGCTTTTGGCAGTAATTTGAAGGTAAGTTTAGTTTTAAAAATGTGAAGTATGTAGGTCCTACAATCTTTAGTTTTAGAAAAAACCTTCAGGCCATAGGAAAAGCTGATATAATAGAAATCATAATAGTTTCATACCATAAGGAAACCTCATTTCAATTTGTAAAATAATAGGGCTATATATGTCCAGTAATATCACCCTTCTTTTCTTAGCATATTAAACGTTAATTTTTCTGCAATGGCGATTGGCGATTGGTAGAACCAAAAATAAAGCCATAACAGTCCTTGAATGTTTGTTGTTGTTCGTTATGGTTTTGTGTTGTGTTAAATGGTAAGATCCCAGGAGCTAATAAAAAAGAAAAATAATCGACTCTTTCATTCAAAATGCTATCTATGCACTCGTAAGTACTGACAAATGACACGCTTCAATTCGTGCCGATATACCTAACTTCTAACAGCCTACAACTTTAATGGAGAGGGGATGTATCTAATATGAATCAGAGTATAAGGACAGGTCAAAAATTGACAAAAGAAATGAATTTGGCTGAATTAATTAACGTATTTTGAAGAATAAAAATACTTGTAAACAAAAAAACAGCCATTAATTTCATAGCCATGTTGGTTACCTACACTCTAACGTATACAATCTGACTCGGTTTTCGACCCAACAATAACATTGGCCCTGGCCTGTTAGATGGAGCAATGTTAACTGACCGCCGATTCTTACAAGTCATCATTTTTCTCGATCTACAGGGCCTAACAAGCTTAACAGGGTTCACACAAATATCGTGAATACCTCTATTATTTGAGGAAATAGGCGATTGTAGCATGTATCAAATCTGTAATTTAAAATTTATGTATATTATTGTACAAAGGAAAAGGTAAACTACTTCAGACCAAATGTGCTGTAACAGACATGGTATACAGAATAAATTACCGATGAAAAATATGTAAGCCAAAATCCACGAAATTACAGAGCGACTCTATTATTAAATAAACTATTCTTCAACCTATCTGACCTTTAAAACGTAAAATTAAGGATGTGTAGAAAAAGGTTTTGCAAAATTTTAAGAGAAATCCATTATAAACTGTTTAAATAAATATTTATTTAAATTTAAATAAATTGATTCATTTGACTTTTTAACCAGTTATACACACTTACATATTATTTGATTTATTAGCATCTGTAACAATATATATTGAACATTTTGTAATGTGATACAATATTTATCATTAGCAAATATCCTGAGGGGAGCCAGCAACCATTGTCGCTTTCCCAGCTTTGTGAATAATTATTTATGAACTATTCATAAGGAGGTCCCGGAGCCATCTCTGTTTCAATCGCCTTACTGAGTTGTGGGGATGGATAATGGTGGACATCGATCGGCTAATGTGTTAAGGTAGTTTTTATGGAATATGGAAAATTTCGTGTGGTTTAATTTATTTACAAAGGGTATTTTGAGGCCATCGTGGAGGGTGATATTGGGACATAGTAGGTAGCGTTCGCTAGGTATTGGAAATATATTTTATATCGATATATTTTATATAGATATATTTTATATCAGTGCCCTAAAGTTCGAGTCCATATGCACAAAACGGTTTCAGTAACGTTTTATAGTGTGTCAATTCGTTTTTTTGTCGACATGTTAGATTTCCGTTCGAGTAGTTTATTGAGACGTCCGAAGCGTCTGTTAGTTCCTATCTTTTTATTTGCATTGGCCGGTTCCAGGTTAACCGAGTGTCAATATACAACCAAAGGTAGCATACACAGTCTGTTTTACGGTTAGGAATGTTGTTGAGGAATATAGACTGAGGGGATTTGCTTCTAAGGTTAAATGACACCGACAATAAAAATAAAAAGTATACAATAAAATAACGCATTCAAAATCCTGTGCTAAATCAAACATTTAAATATATTCAGCAAATTTTTTAATTAAAACCTTCATGAACAAATAGTAGTATGAGATATGTATTATCCATCCAACTCCATGCAAGACATAACATTATTATTATTATTTTATATTATATATAATTCTTTATCCATTTAGTTAGTCGGCTGCCCAAATTGTGAGTTAGTATGAAAAACACTTATTACGTCCTTCAGAATAGTTAATGCAATTTTTTTGCGAACATTCAATTGAATACTATAAACAAGACAGCTCTTAAAAGTATCAACAAAGACCTTGTATTCAGGTTGTCACTATTTACAATAGTTTGCGGTCAGGGTTTGTTCGAGGGGAGTCTCAAGAGAGAAGTGCATTGTACAGCTCCCAATTCCCCAGCGTCCGGCATAACATTACCTTTAGTTGTCCCTCAAGTGCTGTTCTTTTTCAGAAAGGCAAAAAGGCAATAGATCCCTTTCATTCGCCTCACCCCCTTTCCCATTTCTCTAAACACCCCACCTCTTTTCCTTTAGCCGTTGTTTATTCAATTTTCATCTCCCAGCTTTCCTTTTGGAGTGGACGGGCTTTGTTGAAGCCGTAGAGGCAACTGTTAAATGTAAGTTACAATACTTGAAAATAACTGTATTTATATATTTGATGTATATGGTGTATGTTTGATTTCTGAATAAAAACAAATTCGTCGTTGAAGTTAGTTGGTACATTTTACTTTTACTGATGGTTCAAAGACCAGAGACGGTGTGGGATGTGCCTGGTTTGACCCACAGAAAAACAAAAACGATATGATAAGGTTTCCTCCAGCGTTTAGCATATATTCAGTTGAACGTTTCGCAATTTTTAAAGCAGTATAATATGTAGGCACCAATGAAGTCAATGGTGAGTCCATACTAATTTGTCAGACTCAATGAGTGCTTTACAAAGCTATGGGAACCTTAACTTAAAATCTGAAATAAATTATTTAGTAATATGGGTAGTCCAAAAGGTTTGGGAAGTTAAACAATCGAAAAACGTTGACATCCGCTTTCTTTGGGTTCGGGGCCATTCAGGCATAGAGGGTAATTCGGTGGCTGATAGTCTAGCTAAACGAGCCATCACTGAAGGGACAGAGGCATTGATTCCTATACCCCTTCAGGATGCAAGGAGTAAAATCGGATCCCAAATGATAGAAATATGGCGTATATATAACAATGACACTCCTACGGGGGCTTTCTTTACTTCCATTAATCCCGATATAAACGAGAAGCCCTGGTGTCACAACCTCAAATGGTCAAAGAAGGATTGTGCTATTTTGATTAAGATCAAATCATGGGATCTGTGGAGTATATTCAGAAAGGATCAAACAACGTAGGGACAAATTATGTGAAACATGTAACGTAACTGAGGATCTTGAACACATCATTATGACTTGTAAAAGATATTGCAAGGAAAGGAGTTTGCTGTTTGATAGCCTTATATTTAATGAAAGATGTAGATAGAGCCCCTCTGGCACTCTCAACACGACACGCAAGAATGGCACAATTACACAGAAGACAAACACTTTGAGCCCTGAAGATGATCTCAATAAAAGGTCGAAACGTTGGCACGATAAAGAAAATGTTTTTCTGATACCTACATCACACCAAGCCGCATCTCACGATATCCCAGTAATAATTTTATTATTGAATTTAAGAATAAAGGACGTGTATTTCCACTTATGTGCAACCGCGGTAACCTATAGAACCACGTTTGTAGTTTTAAATCATTTTTAAATGTTTATTTGATATTATATTGTTTTTAATTAACTCCACACTGGTTATTATTTTCGATAAACTTCAACTAATTTTTTATTATTACATATGCTGTTTCTTGTTCTCCAGATATATTTAAACACTCATCTAGTAAGATAAATATTTTTTGTAATTCTTTTTTTTAAATGATATAACATGTTTCTAACTGTGATATTTTGCTAAAATAAATAGGCCCTGATGATTGCGATATAATCGTCGAAAGCTCGGAAAGGATTTAAAGAGTTTGTCGTTTCTGTTGTGACCTCACTGAAGATCCTTTTGTTCCAGTCGATATATCATCTCATCTTTAATCATAATTTTTCTAAATATATTTAGCGATCATAATTGACCATATTAATTATTGCAAATAATTATTCTTTTTATCTAAAGTCTTGGTTGAGATGAAAAAGTTATTGTCACGAGCGGGATTCGAGCCCACGACATTCGGTTAAACCTCGCGACACAAACTTTTTCTTCTCAACCACGACCTAAGATACAAAGAATAATTAGTTGATTATGATGAAGTAATCACTTCTCTAACAGTGGCTACTTCAGAGGTCGCTGAGAATCGAATCCTGATTACAAGACATTTGAAAAATGGCAAAAAGAGGGAAAATTCGAAAGGGTTAGAGCAGCGGCGTATTTAGCCGAAGGCCGTGGGTTCGGATCCTGCTGGCGGCACTAACGGTTTCATCTCGACCAAGACCCTAGATTTAAAAAAAATAATAGATTAGAATTTGTTATATTAAGGAGATTTCGCATAACGTTAGTACGAAAGGTAATCCTAATTTGATTGAACTGGGCATACTAAGATTTAACGGAACGCTATCCGAAAATCTACGTTATTTGTCTTAAAATGACAATTAATGGGCAGTCAGCATATGAAAACTATTTCCAGCAATCAAGAAAAAATTCATAACAGCTGTTAAAGGTGATTGTTTTTGCAAGATTTCAAGATATGATTATAACTTGAACTTTGCTATAAACTCCCCAGGACACACGTCAGCGGCAAAATCCGTTATGCAAAAAGTCTTTACATGGCGTCAACGTTATTTGAAAGACACTAAATATAAGGATGAATTTGAAATAGCGGAAACGTTTTGTAAAATCTCTTAAAATTTTTTCCTTTTTTTGGGTTGACCCGTTTACAGTTAGTTTATTAGTACTTCTTTATAGGTAATTTATTTCGTTTGTTATTGAACTTTATCGAACAAGCATGTCAAGTTTTGATACAAACGCAAATTTCGCCGGAACTATTGTAATGGTGGACAGCCTAGTAGGAGAAAAAAATGAATACCAAAGCCAGGAGGAGTTGTGGAAAGTTTAAATTACCTGAAAAAATCAAAAAAGTGGGATAAAATTGCAATTTGACTTTTGACAACTCTGCCTTTTGGTACCATTTGAGATTTTAGATAAACTCCTTATCACCTATACATGTGACACCCTGTATAAAATTTTATATGTAATGATGCCATTTTGAACTGTGAAGGATTAGTTGAGCAGCATTGATCAAAATCTAAATTTTCGGACAAAACAATCAATAATAAATTTGAATTACAGGCCGTTCAATAATTATTATGTAGGTAAACATGATATAATTAAACTAACGGTGGTTAAATAGAATTATTTCAAAATATGAAAGCGTAATTAAAGCCGACGTTACATCGTCATTTAACCAATGATTGATTCGGAGCCATTACTTCAAAAATTAAACGAAAATAAGGCTCATTTATTACGGAGTCACCGAGGAAAGTGAATTTTAGAAAGGATCCCGGCTCGCACCAAAATGCTGGCCTATATTCTTTCATCATCCTGCCCAACTAATCGAATACAAATATTAATTAACAAAAATATTAATTATTGAAAATTAGAAACTGACGGGTTTTTTATTGCAATGCTCGACGATGTTAATTCTATTGGTCAAAAATGACGTACTCATATATTTTGGCGGCCCAAAATGATGAGAAAGAACCAAAAAAAATTTAGATACTTCATTTACAGGTTTAAGTATTTTAATTTACAAATTTATCCATGTAACTTCAACTTTTTTTAGACTGTTCGTACGAAGGGTTGCAAAAGCATTCTTTGGTTGTAAAATCATTGTGCCCTTCCAAGGAATGTACGGTTCTTAATATGTTCTTAGAAATGTTTACTCTAATATATGTATGAGGAAGTTATCGAGAGTTTAGAGATGTATAAAACCGTTTCGATAAGTGTCCATTTATTCTATAGCCATCACTAGGTTTATCAAAATTTTTATTTTTTTTAACATAATTTCCCTTAATACTGTTTTCGGTTGAAATGTATATAAAAATATTAGGCACTTGTTCGAATGTTTTAGGCCATTGGTCCTAGATGTCAAGAAAAACATGGTTTCATAATTTAGTAATTTCTATAATGTAGTTTGCTGCCTCTATTGTATTCACTTTTATGTAGGTCGATTTTTTTATGGAGGTGCTAAATTATTTACGGATGCAACATTAGAGTTATTAACTGTTATTGTGTTTTTGCAAAACTGACACCCAACGTGGGCCATTCTTAAAAAGAGAGGACGTCAGACTAAATGAACTATCATGGGAAAGAGGAATGTTGGAAAAGGAAGGAAGAACGATTTGGATCTGACCTAAGACTGGGAGTTGGTGGCCCTGAAAAGGGCCGGTGTTATGTTTGGAGAAAAGCGGTGACGACGGATCTAGGCCGGGACCGTGGGATTGGCGCCGTTGGTGCTGGTCTGTGACCATGAGTAGTCCGTTGGCTAAGGTGCGATCGCAGTGAGTCGGTTGACTCTGCAGAGGCCGAAGTACTGGGAGCAGCAATAGCCGAGAGCAGCGTTAAGCGTTCGCGGCCAAGTGGGCCGTTAAGAAGGCGGGGCGATCAGGCTAATGCAGCGAGTACTTGTCGTCGTCCACGGCGTTCCTTCTGTTGTCATCCATCCAGTGATGAGTGGACTCGAGTCTTGATGTGTTGTCATTAGTGAGTTCGAGACTTCGTCGCATGGACGAGTCTGTTCTAGCTAGGCAGTGCCTCTGCTTATATAGAGACGTGCTCTACTCTGATTGGCTGCAGTATGGAGGGCGAGAACATTCTACAGATCGTAGTGGCATCTAGCGGTAGCTTTAAGAGGCCACTACAGAAAGGATTAGTATGGAGGGTAAAGGGGCTTTGATACTCTTAAAACCTAAAGTGAGGTATTCTATCCTTTTTAAACCTCACAAATACGCCCTACTCAATCCTACACAGCTTCTATCCTTCTCCTATCTTATCCTAACCTTATCCACTTTTAAGCCAAGGTGGAACATCTTTGATACGTCCTTTCCCTTTATTTGACCAATTTTACTGAGTAACATAAGGGATACCACCATCACTATCCTTTCTTAGGTGTCCCAGGGTGTTTTCCGCCTGAATTTAAAAATGCGGGATCTAATTGGTTCTATTCTCTCGCCGGAGTTTAAACAGTCTGGTCTGGTAGTGTCCCCATAGAATTCACCCCCTTCCCAGTTTATCCCGCGGAAATTTAAATAATCAGGTGTGATAGTTTACCGTCGTAACGTTTCCCTCGCAAAGTGAAACAACAGGTTGTGTACCTGCCATATTTTAGTCATAACATAGGTTAGGTCATCTAATAGTTGATTGAGATTAATAAAAAAAAAACTATATACATATTTATGATATGTTCATTGATTTATTAATCGAACATAGTGGAAATTTCGTTGAATGTTATAAATTCGATTTCATGCTTTTTTGTGACAAATCCTTTGTAAATTATACATATTTTTTCTTGGAACATATCGTTTTCATTCCTTCGGCGAAACGTTTCGTCAGAAATACATTCGGTGATGGTTTTCGTGGTAGAGCTTACTTGAGCCAGGATAGCCTATATAAGCTACTGCGGAATCGCCAAATTTCGTCTTAATGATTTCAAATTTTGTGATGGTGTAGTCTGTGCCTATCTATAAATCTGAGAATTGTCCCGTTTCATATTTATTGATCTGATTGGGGAGAGCTGTCAAAGACATATAACCGAATAATTCAAAATTGATAATAGGGGGAATTACTGTAGTGGTTTTCTTCTGCGGTAGAAACACTGAAAACCCTGCTTTCTGGTTGATTTTTTCCGTTTCAGAAAGTAGTTTATAATTTATCCCTGAGGATCTTTTCCGCTTGAGATCTAGGATTGACCTAGTCAATTTTATTTTCAGTATCCATACTGCAATGACTTTCAGGCTCTGTAGTCGTTCCCGCCTGGACAGTTACTTACTTTTACATTTCTGTACCTAGAACAAGACACTTCCCATCGCAATGGGATTTTCCCTCACCTGAACGATACCAAAACCTAAAAACCTCATAAGCTACTGTGCAATTATTCTGTTGACTGTAATCAGCAAAATGCTAGGACCACTCCTGCTTAAACACATTCTGCTCATTTTTCATCCTGACTAGCAGTTTGTGGGTTCTCATTCCAGTGTTCAGCAGTGCCATCGCGTTGTATACATTAGGGCTGTAGCTTTTGAGCAAAAGGAGTGCTACTGTGGTGTATTCCTTGATGTAAAGTAAGCCTAGTGATTGGGTATGCTAGTCGGGGCTCTTCTGGAACCTTGAGAAAGTCCTCTTTATACCTACTACCTGGTCCTACTATCTATCCAACGATACTTTCAAGTCATCAGTGGCCGCTTTTTATCAGTCATTTATCGCCCAGATGCATGGGTACCACAAGGAAGTATCTTAGGACCCATCCTCTTCACTGTATATACCTCAGACAATTCCAGAAATATAATTCCCCCTACGATTCCAGAAATAATCCCTACTGCCTATGTGGATGATACTGCCACCCTTTGCTCCCATAAAGACCATTCCAACCAGAAATCTACAATATCATGTCCCATCCTTTCAGCAGTGGTTCATGCTTTGGAAGGACTAATGTAAACCTCTACCTTGTGCTATATATGACAATCTTCTTACATGGAATACTACACGCCATTCAAATTACAAGCGCTAAACAAACGATTTAGACACTTTTATAGAAATGTTTTGAGACCTATTTGAATATAGGGCCTCAAAGTTGGGTGCTCAACAACACGTTCCTACTTCCAACGAATCCAATACCGACAATCAAAAATCCTTCCAATCATCGTCAGTACTCCTTTCATTGTTTCCTATCTTACCATTCACAATGATCTTCATATCCAATAGTTAAGCAAGAGCTACAAGAGGTTAATAAAATATCTGGACAAACAATCTTTCATGCTAGAAACCGTTCGCCGCCCGACCTCCTAAGAGACATTGAATAACAGTGAATGGAATTACTGCTAATATATAGGACTAACTACTAAGGACTAGTTCCTCTTTTTTCTGCGTTATGGATATTTTTGTGTGAATTTTGCTTTCTTTTACGCTCTAAGATGTTATCAAATTTACCTAAGCTCAACAAACGGCGCAGGTGAAAATAAATAAAGAATAACAATAATTCCTTGTGCCTACGTCCACAAGTTTAAGATTTCGTGCTATTACAATTGACAAAAATCAGGATGGAATGATCAAAACCTCGTTAATTTTTTTTTATTTATTCCTCCTGGTTTTAATGCATTAATAGAGGTGAGATTCGTTTAATTATGTGTAGTTCAAATAGTTCTCAATGTTTGTTACATTACAAGATCATCAGGTATGAGATTAAAAAAATTCATAGATTGTGGATGAATCAAAATTTTCATCAAAAACGATATTTTTGGTTATGGATAAGATTTATACGCAGATTTTCTTCAGGGTGTATTTAACGAATACCAACTATGTTTCTTCATAAGAAATTTTTAACCTACTTGGCTCTACCTGTAGTTGATATTGGAAAAAGCATTTTCGAACAGTGAAGAATAATTTTTCAACGAGCGACTTGAATCTTCTTTTTAATTAATTGAATTAAATACGATGTTGCCATGTTTATTTCCAATTATTTATTAAAGAAGCGGCATTTTATTATACCTCGGAATGTTTTTAGCTGGATTTGTCCGGCGCCTCTGAACTAAGATTTCATTTTCTTTCTACCAGTTTCGATTTATTTACCCAGATAATGTTTGTTCTGTTACTTGTAGTTCCAAAGGCCTAAATATCTGTCGAATGTCGGGAGGATCAGTCGAGTCTTTTAAAAAATATCAATACTTTGATGATATTCGCAAAAATCAGAACCATTAAAACCAAAATAGCCAGGGACTGTTCTGGATTTTGCCCAAATGGATATGCAAATATTACAAGAATTGAAAAACCGATCGCCTTTACATTTAAGCTATTTATGTCCACAATGTTTTTAATGTCTATAACTAAGAAAAATAACGATGAAAATCAAGAAAGCCTAGTAAACCATTTTTATTTGTTTAAATTTTATAAATTCTGCCATGATTTTTCTATGGAGGCTAATTTTATGCATTTAAGTGTAAATTATAGGATATATTAACGAACTATGAATCTCTGTAAAGTTCCTTGTGGGTCGGATGAGACGTTTCTAAGTTTACACCTCTTTCGTGCTTTACAAAAGTAAACTAGGAAGCGTTTTAAAAGAGAAAAATTTGAGCATAGGAACATTGTTTGAAAATAATATAAAATCTTTTTAACCTTCTTCTATTGGTTAAAAGGTCAGAATTATATTTGGGGACTAGCCATTTGTAGTAGCAATGTGCATTATACAACTTGTTATGTTATTTTTATAAAATACAAAATTTAACAATCAATAACCATAATCATTCTCACCAAAAACACAAATTGTATATAAAAAAAAGAAAAAAGTGAAAATTTATAAGGGGATCTAACGTTTTGAAGGATGGACCGAGGGATAGTGAGTGTGAAAAATTAATCCGGATGCGTTTGGAAAATATTTCGATTATTCTGTAATAATTCAGATGTAAATGATTTCTATCCACATTTTCACTTAATCGTTTGTTAAAAACATTTTTGAAAATGGTTTTAAAAATGTAAGACTTGGCCTCGGTAGACTCTCTCCTTCTTAAACACAACTGTGTCCACACTACAACAAATTTTGTTCCATCTTTTAACCACACAATCGTAACGAATATCGCGAGATATGATTGTTTGTATTGTACTAACGGAGATGAAATTAATATAATTTCCTCTGAATTATATGAACAGGAAATTATAAATTGAATTTGCATTTCAAATGATACATTATAAACTTAAAAAATATAATTGAGAAGAGAGCTCTTTTGTTGATATTGAATCTTATTCCCATAATTTCCATTCGTTCGTTCATTACGAAAAATAATTGAATCGCCCCGTTCATGAAAATTTACAAAGTAAGAACGTAGAATGAATTGATTAAATATTGTAATAAATTGCAATTAAGAAACAATTTCCATGTTTTGCAAAATTTTCGTACAATTTAGGCCCGATCTTACAACGTTGAGGGACAGGGTCAAACTGCACCAGTATTTGTTTACATTCGACCTCAAGTAAGATATCTAATCCAGTTAATCCCAACCTCTAAGAAAACAGGACTGAACAAGAGATATACTAGTATTTATATTCAACGTCAACACAAACTGAGTAGATTAACGTAGAGAGAAAATCCACCAAGAATCTTCCAAGTTGTAAGACAACTTCTTTCGGAATGAACCGGTTACTGAGCATTTTTCAAAGATAAAATGCATTTTGTTAATATTTTAAATTAAACTAAAACCGTTTTCATTCAGAATGAAAGTAGTCCTATTAGGTGCGAAACGTTGAAAGTCCTTCCTTGCAAGAACCTGCAACTCGCCATCTCTTATGATGTTTGAAGACAGTATTTTCTAAATAAAACATCGTTAGGAACGACCCTAGTAAAAGGAGAATCGGTGTGAGAGTTTCAATGCGAAAAATTGAGGAGAAACTGGAAAAATTCCAGACCGATTAGAAAATTTCATCTCCTGATTTTTTTTTTTTTAATTTCGGTAAACTATTCTCCAAATCTCTTTCAAAATCACGTTATAGCGATTCATTTTACGATTTGCGGACAGTTAACAGGCAAATCTGAATATTTAAAAAGTACCCAAGAGTGGAAACTTTTTTTTTTTTAAATAAAGTTGTAAAATATTGTTAAAAATTAAGTTGTTGCTAAGAATTAATCACATATTCAATATTTTCAACTACCCTTAGTTTCAAATTCAACTGACCTTCTGTAAAAAAATAAAAAACCAGGCGCTCTTTAGAATAAACCCTAATAAAACAACCCCTCTGAGAAAGAAGAGAAAAGAAAAAAAATTATAACAATTGAAAAGTAAACTTTTGTGGCACTTGGGAAAAATATTTTCACGTGTTCATTGGAAAACGGATTTTAAAATTTATTTTTCTGTTCTCAACACAAAAAAATTAAAGTTATATTATTTCTCTATTTTGGGGGAAAAATCCCAACATCCAAATCAGTAGCCAATTCCTCTTTATTTCCCAAAATTTCTCCGTTTTCGAACCGCGCAAACAAAAATTCCTCGACAAATACTTGAGCCTCCAGTTTGGTCGAATCATTATTTATTTAATAAATGTTATAATCGACTACAAGTGCGTTCATATCAAGTCTGTTGGTGTAGATTAAAATCCGTCCTCTGTAGTTAATCGGAAAAATTGTACTGGCATGTTGAAAAACTTAATAAGAATAATTTTGTATAATTAATGGCCATGTTCAGTTTTATAACTGTGTGGAGAGCATGGTACAAAACACCTACTTACAGACAGTAGGACAGGCGTCTAAATTCAGGGTTGGCTATATGGAAATTTGATTAAAGAAATAATAAAATAGAATATCAGGAAAAGCTTGGTTTTGATATGATGAAAGTTATAGAAAGAAAGGCCGATCATCAGATACATTTTCTAACGTAACCTACCTTTTAGACTTTTCCATTTAGTTTCATCATTTGTTTTCTTCAGTTTTACATATTTTTTAGCGTCATTTGAATGTGCAGCCAGTTCAATCGAGATTCTATCAGGAACCTTTTAACACTTCCGCAGGACAAACGATACCACGATTTTCATTTCTTTTTTTTTTCCAATACATGGTACTACGTATATATTGCCTAAACTAGAGCCCACATAAGACCAGTTTTTAAGAATTCTTATTAAACGACTTCATTCTTCAAAAGTTTTCACACCGATGCTCTAAACAGTAAATAATCCAAAAGGCGGTTATTTTCATTTATAATGGGATCTGAGAGATTCCCACCTGTTTCTTAAGTTAGTTCGGTTTAAGATTTTCACGGGATTCTTCCGGGAGAGATAAAAACGTTCGCCTGGCCTGTCGAAATCACTCATTCGACAAGGTGAATTTAATGGAGGGACACGATTCTCACCTTGCGGCCCCTTTCTCTTCTTCTTCGTCTTCGGATAGACCGAGTGTGGGCAAAAGGATGGTCGTGTACAAGAGCAAACTGGTTTGGGCAGAAGTAACCATTACTCTCAAAAAAGTCATAAATCTAAGAGCCTGGGGTTTAGAAGGCCGAAGCGTTCATTAGCCGCGTGACTTCCAACCTTCCAAAATATTGGATAGTTTGTATTCAAAACATTCCACAATTATAAATGACTCATAAACCGTTCTGTTTATTATGTTCAAATGATTCACAATTTCGCTGTAGATTTATTGAATTCATAATTTTTATATTCGATCGACTTTATTGACAGTTTATTTTAATGGGCGAGAAAAATTTTAATTCTGTTTTTGAACCAACCAACAATGGCATCATCTTCCATTCTAACGGTAACGTACGTATTAACGTATTTGTTTTTTGGGGGAATAATCCGTCTTAACAAGAAAGCATGGCTGCCCATACCGCTGCGTGGTCGTGGTCTGGAGCTGTCTTGGGGCGCGTCGGCATCTCATCGCCTGTTACCCCCGCTTCATAGCTTTCCCTGATTGACGGCATGGCTGATGTGCGGTTGCACAAGGCAAAAAAAATCTGTCTTGTCTTAAGATGAAAAATTGAATCGCCTCTATTCTTTTGTCAAATAAATCAACTAAAAATAAAAGTCCCCTGCATTTTATTGATCTGACTTTCTCTGATAGTAATTAATAGTATTATATGATTTATAAACCGAAAGTTGCAGATAACTTCATTGAACGCAAATCTCTTAATTGTTTTAATTTTAGGATTTTATAAGGTTTCATAAAGAAATTTCGAAATCAAGGACTCTTCCGCCATGATTTCCAAATACATGTTTCAGTTATTTTGTTTAATTTCTTATACCGCTTTTTTAAATTGAAAGAGAACGTGCATTTTGTAATATTTAGAATTTTTTATTTTATGATCGGCCAAAATTCTTCATTTGAAAAACGGATGTCTCTGTATAATATATTTCTGATTACATTGGTTTCTATAATCTATGTGAATTTCAACAAAAGAAACCTTCAGCTATATTTTTTTTATTGGCATTATTTAAAATAAATTCAAAAATCCTTAAGAAGTTAGTAACCGTTTTTCGGTTGAACAGGTTATGAATTCCGTTTTTAGATAAATTTTATTTTTGTAATTTGAAACATATTCTTATGATCTTTAATATAATAAATGATTTCCAGGCACTAGGAAACGGCACCAGGGAAACGATGGGCATTTCCACAAAAAAAACCATCTGCAGTATTTTTCTTCAGGAAAGCGGACAAGGATAGCGACAGTTCTTCTAATGAACAGGCTGGTTTATTCATCTATTTCCCCCCTTGACATGACACTTAAATTTCATTTTTTAACTCCGTTTTTCATGATTGTAAATATAATAAATAATTTTTGGCACAGGAAACAAAACCATGAAATCTACATTGACAGGCAAAAAATTCCACCCAACTGTTTTTTTTTTTCATTTTGTCGATAAAAAGAAATTCTGGCCTTACTTTGTTTCATTGTTTTATCAATAATTAATTGTTTATGCTAGGTTTTAAATTGGGAATCCTAGTATCCTTAATAAAAAAACAATGCTAAAGGATTTTTCAATGTTTCATTTTTACGAAATTTAAAATGCTTATTCAGTATCATTTGAATTCGGAATAAACTGTTTAGTTTCCACATTTGTTTTTTTTATTTCAATTTTTAAACTTAAAAATGTCACTTAGTTGCTAAGGATATTGCGCGTGGTGTGGATCAGATGGAAGTTCCAACAGATATGCTTCTATTTCCATCGGAGTTCCCTCGGAAACACTGAGAACCGTCGTTAAACGTTTATAAGAAACTGGGTGCTACCATAGAAGGCACGGTTGTGACGACACGACAGGATGATCGTTTTTTGACGCTCAGCCATTGATCTATGGATAATTGGTCTGCTGTACTTTTTACAGATGAGTTTAGAATTACTATACGATCTCCAGATGGGCGTGGAGGGTCTTTGACAGCCACTCGCTTTGTGATGAAATTTTGGAACATCATGTGTTGCTATCCTCGATGAAATCAGCTACGATCCTATACTAATGCATAGTACAAACGTACCTTCAACAGCATAACATCACGGTCTTAGCCTGGCCAGCCCGTTAACCAGACTTGAACCCCATCGAACATTTTGGGATAACCTCAAAAGGCGAATAAGAGCAGGTCTTGAAAGTGCTCTTCCTGAAGAATGGCCTAACCTGCAGCAAAGAGACGTTTCAAGACTGGGAGAAACTATGGCGAGTCGTCTCCGAGAAGTAATCAAGGCAAGACGAGGAAATACGCAATATTAAAATGTTAATTGAAAACCAAGACAAAAACATAACATAAATGAACAAAATAAAAATAATCTCTATCTGTCCGTTTATTTTTTAATTTTTGATTTTCTTTAGCAATTTACATGTTTTAAAATTTTTTAGGCAAATATTCACGTATTGAACGTTACACAACGTAACAAGGGGACGGAATTTTTCACTGTCAGTGTATGTGTTTTTCCACAAAAAATCGTCTGAAATGTTTTTATTTGGGACAATTCAAAAATCGGTCAACAGATATCTACAGTTTTCCCTACGAACAGATAGTGTTTTCCCACATTTTTCCAAATTGACACTTAAACTCATATGTTTCTATTTAAACCCCTTTTTTCTATAATCTTCAATATAATAAATGTTTTAGCCACTAAGCAAACCATGAAATCTATGTTTTTTCCGCGAAAAACCTTCTCATATTTTTTGGAACAATTTTTAAACAACTTTTAATTATTAAGAGGTTAGCTTTAAGTTTTTCGCACGGACGAGAGATCTTTTCCAACAATGTTTCTATATTGCAATATAAATTTTGCTTTTTTTCTTAAACCCAATACGTTTATGTATATTAGGAGATTACCCAATTCCTTATTTCCTTCCCTATTCCGCGTCCTCCAACTTTTTTAGGCCTCATTTCAATGATGTCCACCTTTATCAAAGAATTCTGTTTTCCTATCATCCCTCTCATCTTTCTGCTTACAACAATCAGTGAGAAGCTTGTCTTACCCCTTGAGCGAGCACACCCTTAATACCATCTCATCACCCTCTAACTTTCCTCCTATAGAATGAAAATGGCTTGAAGACCCGATTCAAAGAACTGGAAATACTTCTATAAGAAGAATATGGTTAAGGTTGGTTGGTTTTATACTTTGTTGTCGTCATGTACAGTGTTGTAGGTAGTAAATGACTATATGATGAGGTGGAAGCTGCTCTATTTGTCCGATCATTATTAACAGCTAATTATTCAGATATGGTGAGATGCGGTCTGGTGTGATGTAGGTATCAGAAAAACACTTTCTTTATCGTGCCAACGTTTTGATATTTTATTGAGATTGAGGCCTCGGATTTACAAACATTGTTTACATTTAGAAAAGGCATAGAGGATGAGGAAAAGTGAATTTATACAATGCAAAATATATTTTATATTCCATCAAAGTAATTCTGCTCACTCAAAGTGTTTGTCTTCTGTGTAATACTACCATTCTTGCGTGTCGTGTTGAGAGTTTTTATGTTTGTAAATCCCAGGCCCTGAAGATGATCTCAATAAAAGATCGAAACGTTGGCACGGTAAAGAAAATGTTTTTCTGATACCTACATCACACCAGACCGCATCTCACGATATCTGAAAATTATCTATTAACGGTCACTAATCTCTACATATTATTAATAGCTCATAATGGTAGGTTGTTTGTTTCGATTTTTTTTTAGATTTTCCCGGATCACAAACCGTGACCTAATTTTCGATCGGTCTATTATTTCTTCAAGATGATTGTCAACTCTTCGTTTTTTGAAGGAGGCAGATTGTTTTTTCATAGTTCCATGTCTTTTGCGTGGACTTTTTTCCCCCAGCACAAACCCTTTCTGCGACTAATTGTTTTCAGTATTTGAAGAGCTGGCAACAGCCGACATTGGTTAAGCCAGTGGCCGGGTACAAGCGAATCCCCCCCCCCAGATGTTATGTGTTGAATGTAATATGTATTAGTTTAGCCTTAAATAAGCGAAGAGGCTTATATTTCAGAATTATAAAACCTTGATTTGTTACCTCTGTTATTCTTTGAGTTCCCTTTCAACTGGTCAAACTTTGGCTTTGTTTTCCCCCGGTACGATACTTCGATCACTCGATTTGATATCGAGAAACTTGTAAGTTTATGTTTAATTTTAGGTAGATTTCTTTCAAAAATCTAGCCCTCTCTAGCGGCCGTATTTTTGATCGCGTTGCAGTGAAATTTCGCAGGGCGGTAAAGAATCTTATAAGAACGGTTGGGATTGGTTTTCAGCCAAATCGACTGGGGCTCGCAGACATTATAGGTGATGAAAGTAAAAAATTCAATCAAAATTTTTGCCATTTTTGCGTTTCTTCCCGCACTGCAACCAGCTCGGTTTTCTTAACTTCACTCCAAGCTATGCTCGTCATTATTTTTACATTTTTGTACCAATTTTAAGCTAGTTTCTTCCTGTAAATTTTAAGCTCGGTTTGGCTCAAATCCAAGCAGTGTTTTAGACATTATCGTAATTTGAAAAAGTCCCATTTTTAATCCTGATTTTTTTTTTCAAATACGGCATTTTCTAATCTAATTTCTTTATTTCAAAAATCAAATTAATTTATTTTTTATAATAAAATAAAACCGCAGACGTTTCTTAATGTTTTGGTACAAATATGCAAAGATTTCTTTTAAATTAAGAGAGAAATCATGAAAAAAATAATTAATTAAATAAAATTTCAAATTTGGTAGTTAACTAGTAAACTATTATTTTATTTTCAAAGATTTAGGAAAAATGGCCCGAATCTAATTTAACACCAGATGTTAATAAGAAAGAAAACCAATTGATTAATTTTTTTTATCGTATTGCAATATGTTTGTTGTATAAAATAATAATAATATAAATAATAATACACACCCGTGGATTTCAAATTTTTAAAGTAGCATACTTTTAGCCCCGCTGTATTAATTCTTCAAATGAGATATATCTACTTTTCACTTTTATGTTTTGTGATAAAAATTTCATTTCAGACCATGATTTTTTCGTAATTAGCCATGTCCTTTTGGTACTTTATGTTTTCTGCCTCTAATATTCTTAGTCGATTTCTAAATGTGATAACCTCTAAGTTGGTGATTAATTTTTGCATATTTGTTAATATTGATGGATAAAAACATTTTCAATGCAGACTATGTCGGAAAAATATTTTGTTAATATTGAAAAATATATTCCTTTTTGAAGTTGAAGTATTGAAACTCCTAAATTAACTTATTTTATTCAGTTTTTCTTTTTGGAGGAGAAGAAACTATTACGTTGGGCCGAAAAACGATGTGTAGTGTTTTCTCTCGATTAGCACGTTTCTAAGTCTTCTGTCCCTTAAAAAAATCGAAATTTTTTCAAGTTCTGATGTCATACTTTGTATGCTTAAGATTGCAACGAAAGAACAAATGAATCATTTACAGTTGGATTAACATTTTATCTGATTCAGGGTCTTTATAAAAAAGATTTTGAAAAGTTGAAGGTACATGAAAAGTAAAATATGTCGAATAGAGTTGAGAATCAGCTTGTGGATAATAGGGTCGTTTTAGTCCATTTGATATGCGGAACAATTCCGCAAAATATTATTGCCCGTTCACTGCATACCCATTATATTATCATCCCTTATAGTAAATGTCTTTAACTTTCACATTGTCAAAAAAAAAAATGGTTTTTGGACCTGGTAAATTTTTGTACTTTTCCTCATATTTATGCTTTTTGATTTTCACGATTGCTCGAAATGTTGAGTACCGGAACAGTTCGAAAAAACGGCGTGGGATATCAATTCATGCCCTTACTCATCCTCGACTTACTAATTGCATATTTCGCTTCAAAAGAAAATCAAGATCCGTGCGAAGAGGGTGGCCCGAGTTATCGGCCGATTGATAATTTTTCACTCAGATGTAACAATTTGAATAACTTATTAGGAGGAATAAACAATGATTTACTGAAAGTAGGAGTCCGAGTAGAGTAGAAATTAGATGATTGTCGGGTCGTGAGCTGGTTAAGCATTTATTAGAGGTGATTTGAAGGCGAGCGAGAGCGAGAATGGTCGACCGAGAGGTCGAGGAGGCAACGAAAGCTATGTATCAGAGAGATCACCTCGCTTTAACCGTAAAATCTTATTAACAGCGAGTCCATCGGACGGTGAAAAAGTAGGGTTGAGTTCTCCGTTCGCCCCACGATAATAGACAACATCAACATTTGTCACATTGCTCATGTATACAAACTGAAAGAACATTTAATCGGCTTCAACCGGCCAACGCTCAAAAAAGATGAAAGAGAACTTCTAAATTGAATTTCCGTAGAATTCAAGATTCATACTAACAAGGCAACAAATCCACCACCTGTAATATACTTAATTTGTATATATTTTTATTTATTAATCAAAGTTTGACATTTTTAACGTTTAATAATTGAGTATTTGTCAAAAAAAGTAAAAAAAAAAAGTAAACTGCAAAGGAATATGAAAAAAATTTGTTTTAGAATTTTAATTAACATTTCAAAATTACGACATTATACACATTTCGAAGTCTCCTCGGCATTCTACTAATCTGGAAATGTCTTTTTCATAGAGGTTTACTTATTCTTCACTAAGATTCACTTGAAGATCGTGGAGGGTATCAGGAAGTGATGGACTCGCTCTTATTTGTCTTTTGAGGTTATCTCATAAAAACGCGATGGTGTTCAAATCTAGGGAACAGGCTGGCTAGGTTAAGACCATGGTTATGCTGATGAAGGTAGGTAGGTTTGTACTATGCATGCAACATGCGTGGACGGGCCTTATCGCGTGCGTTAGTATAAGATTGTCGCCGATTTCATCAAGGATAAGCATCGCGTGATGTTTCATTTTTTCATCCTCATAGCGAATAGCAGTCAAAGAACCCCTCACGAACAACAACCAAATCTGTACAACTGCCCATCGAAATTCCCGGCCTCAGCACTTAGGAAAAGTTGGCTTTTGGAAAAATTACAGGTCTTTTACCTTTCATTTCGCATTCTCCACACTCTTTCATGCCCATCTGGAGATCGTATCGCAAATCTACACTCATCTGTAAAAAGTAGAGCAATCTAATCGTCTAAAGACCAATGGCTGTGTTTTCGAGCAAATGGAAGCCGAGCAACTCTGAATTCTGGTCGGTTCTGGTCCTCTTGGCGAAAAGCCATCAGTCCATGCTGATTTAATCTTAATCAGTTCAGAAATCACACAGCACAACACTAGCACCAACGCCTGCATTGCAGCGTAGAACACATGCTTTGAGCCCAGCCATTGCTGGTACTCAGTGTTTACGATTAGTGGCTAGGGAGGTCCTGAGGCCACCGTTAGTTGAGGCGACGTGGTGGGTTGTCAAAATTTGTGGAGAAGGCTCGACAAATATAATTGGGATTGTTCGAAAGGTTGGTGTGAAAGGTTTGGAATCTGAACCGCATAAGTTCGTTGACAAAAGGAAGTTGAGGTCTTTGTGAATAGTGCGGTTAGTGACATAATAAGGTGCTTTGAAAATGTGTATAAGGAGTTTTGATTAGAAGGACTGGATGCGCTGGATATTGGAAGGCTTGGCAGTACTCCATAGTTCCATTCCATATTGTGTTAGTAAAGTCTTGTATAGTGTTAGCTTTGTCTTAATTGCCAAAGTAGAGTTTGATCTTAGAAGTCTTCGTAGTAGTCCAAGTTTTGTATTCAGTTGTTGCTTTTTAAGTTTTATGGGGGGTTTCCACGTTAGTCAGCTTTCGAGATATAGTCCCAGGTATTTGACTTGAGTGGAAACTGGCACCTCTTTGGTGTTGATGTACATTGCAGGGCAAAACTGCTTTTTCAGCGTCAAAGTAGATTGAGTGCATTTTTCTTCGTTCAGTCTTGTCATCCTTTTTTTTATACCAGTGTTTGATTAGTGCAAGGTCGTACTGAACGTTGGAGGTAGCTTGGTCAGGATTTGAGTTAGAGGAATTGCGGTGTCATTCGCGTAGGTGGTGATAATAGTAAAAACCAAAAATACTACCTTGCGGTAAACTGGCCTTATTTTACATGACTATTAGTTTTTAATACAATTTCTAATGGTTATTACTGCTATAAAAAAGGTTAGTTTGTAATTAAAAATTAATTTGATTAAAATGATTAACATATAAAAACGCAATTTGGATTTGAAAAGTGTTACTTCGTAATTAAACAACGTTAATGTAGAGTTAATTTTTTTGACAGACTAAAAGCTATAATTTATTTTCATGTGGTATTTACCCATTTTATGTTCAAAAATAACATCAAATCAGCACAGGACGTATATTTCACACGTTTATATGAAAAATACAATGGCCGATTTTTTAATGTTTTAAAGAACTGGTTGACTGGAAATTAAAAAGGATTATTTAAAATTAAAAAGTCTACTTTGAAATTCAGCTAGCGTAATTTGAAGATAATAAGGGTTAATTAATAGGAAAAAAACTGTATATGTATGTATTACTGTTGTCGAATATTTATTGACATTTCATCTAAAGATTATAAATTTATTGGCCTACATAATACCAAAATATGTAATTCAATCAATTCCCTAGTATTTTATAGATGTCCATTTTTTTAAACTGTTATTACTTGACAAGGCTTTAAGGCGAGTTTTAAGCCAGAGGACAGTATTTTGATATAATTGCTGATATCGGTAGGCTCATTTTCAAAGACGGATTTAATTGCCGATTTGTGGTTCTAATAATCGTTTCTAACGTCAGATTTTATGGCGAAAAAGCCGTGAAATCAGCATACGGACGTGTCCGGTGGGCCGAGTCGGATTGAGAGAAAGGTCCTAGCTATTACAACCAGTGTTAGTGTTGCATAAATGCTGGTTAACGGTACAGAGGAATAGATTAAAATTCACGCTACGATCGGGGAGAGGAAGAAAAAATTAACTTTTGAACGGTGGTAAAACGAACCGAGCTCTCTGACAAATAAACGTTGTCAAGTGCTAATGGATTTCTTAGGTCTTTAGTGAATTTATAGTAAACCGTGAGTGAAAACCAACGAAATCACGATTCCGCTCGCATATAAAGAAATCGGGTGAAATGCAAAATTCTATTTTTCATTCGCTCTATTTAGTTTACAAATATTCTCCTTTGAGCTATATTTAAATAAAATATTCAAAAGTCAGATATTCTTTCAACTGTACTTAACTCTACATATACTTACGATAGTGGTATTTTTAAAATAAAGAAAAATTTCTTTCTTTGTACTACTTATAATATTGAAAAAGGTTTGAAAAAATATTTTTAAAAAATGATTATATATATTAAATTTTTAACACAGGGGAATGTTGATTTGTGTGAAACAGTGAAAATCTTATCATCTTATACTTTACTTATCATAAAAATATTAAAAAGTTTACTTATATTATCAAATTACTTATATAATCAAATTTTACTCTACACGTTATATTACTACTTCAGGTTAATTTAAATGTAAAAAGCGCTAATTTGAAAATAAAAAATTTAATTTGAAATTAAAAAGGCTTAATTTGACGGAACAAACTATACAGAGTAGTTGATTCGATGCCTGAACCAGATAAACCTATATGGAAGCATATATGGAGCTCTTTCATACGTACGTTGAATTAATATTCTAAGTTTGAGCGGATGTATTTATTAGTGTGGTAATTGTAAGTTAAAATTGGTTTCAATTTTTTGAATTATATATGCAGTAAAATCCTTTACGGATGTTATTTCAACGCCTTATTACTACTGTCCGATTACATGAATTTATTCATTTGCTTGAGTCAATCAAGTACCGTTCTTTTGAACAACGATGATGATCACCATGTACCGATCCCATCTTTGAGCCGCTTGGATTGTGGATGTACATGCGTGGAGATAAAGCCCTAAGAAAAGAAGAGGTTATATAAAACCTCGGGGTGCCGGAGTTATTGAAAAATTTGAAATTTGTAAGCATGTCGAGCACGAATGCAAGGCAGCTGAATTCAAACCTGGGACCTTTACCTTACACTGATGAGCGCTGGGTCAACGCCTAAACCGTTGCTGCCGCCGACGTCCCCTCCATCCTTGTTGCGTGTAATCTAAAAAAAATCTATAAAATATTAATTGGAAAAAAGTAACACAAAACCGTTCCATTCTCCGTCGGTTTGACCCTTTCCTTAATCGGGGTTGTGTATAACTATTACTTTAAAAAAAATTGTTTAAAAAAAGGTTTAATTTCAAAATTTTTATTTAAATAACAATAATATCATTTATTATTGATTTAAGAAATATATTTTTGCTTCAAATTTGCTATTATCATCATTTCTATAAGGTTCATTTATTCGATTTTGAAGTTGTTTGTCCACTCATAATAAATCGTTTAAAATAAATTCAATTATATCAAATAATTCCATTTTACCGTTAATTTATTTACTTTCGTCATGTCTCGCTGAAACATGACAAAATGATAGCAGAGCATGGTTAGAAAAAAACGAAATAATAATAATAACAACAATAATAAAATTAAAAAAGAAATAAAATAATTTAAAAAATAGTAATAATAATGAGATCCAGTTTACAGATTTCAGATACATGCAGCTCTCACTACACTGGAGATTATACAAAATTCCCTACTTGGATGGCAGAGAAAAGGTTTCTGGCTGATGCCAGTGATGTCCTCGAAAACCCATTGCCTGATCTTTACAGATGGGAGATTTATATATATATATATAGGATTTGCCATCTATGATCGCGCTTTGCTCAATCTTCTCGAAGAATCTATGGCAATTTTAAAGGCCATCGAATACATACAAAATATTGGGTTGTCCGGAAAATAATGCAGGAATTTAAGTTTTCATTTAAAAAAATCTATATAAAATATTCTGTTTACGTTTACAGGATTACTCATTTGTATGAATGTCAACACTTATTAATCCTCTTCCAAATGATATTGTTTGTTTACCTCTGTAGCATTCCGCTACTTGGAAATAATTCAGTCATCCTTATAATGTCAAAGCGAGAATTTCGTACGATTTTCTTTTACGAGTTTAAACTCGGCCGAAGCGGAGCCCAAACGGCTAGAAACATTAACCAAGTCTGGGGCGAGGGGTGTGTTAATGAGTGCACTGTGCAAAGGTGGTTTAAAAAATTTCGGGAGGGAGATTTCAGCCTTGAAGATGAAGAAGGTCGTGGAAGGCCTTCCTCTCTTAATGATGATGTTCTGCGATCAGTGGTGGAAGAAAACCCCAAAACAACTGTTCGAGAACTTGCAGAGCAACTCAAAGTCAGTAAAACGACCGTCGCTGACCACCTCAAGGCGATTGGAAAAGTGAAAAAAAAAAGTTAATGGTTACGGTATGGTGGGCTTCATTTGGTTTAATACACTACAGCTTCTTAAATCCTGGCGAAACCATCAATGCTGAATCATACCGAATTAACCAAATTAATACCATGCATCAGAAATTGGCAGTAATGAAGCCCTCTTTGGTCAATCGGAAAGGGCCCATTTTGTTGCATGACAACGCTCGACCACATGTGTCACGTGTAACGTCACAAAAATTATTGGAGCTTGGCTATGAAACTTTGCCTCACCCACCCAACTCTCCGGACCTCTCGCCTACTGACTACCATTTTTTTAGACACCTGGACCACTACTTACAACACATAATATTCAAAAATCAAACGGAACTGGAAAATGCATTTATTGACTTTATCAATTCTAAAAATTCTCAATTCTACTCAGACGGAATTAATAAGTTACCAACACGTTGGGAGAAATGTATTGAGAGTATGGGAAATTATTTTGATTAAAGAACATTGCTTTAAAGTAACTAGTTTCTTTTTTT
>CM077100.1:31667274-31717498 GCA_039619505.1 Cimex hemipterus | reverse complement strand
AGAGAGAGAGAGAGAGGGAGGGAGAGAGAGGGAGAGAGAGGGAGAGAGAGGGAGAGGGAGAGAAAGCATAAAAAAACATAAAATATTGAAGTAGATGTATAAAACAAATTAGAAAGTGCAAAATAAATAATACGTGAATTGGTGAAAACGCTGTCAGTATTCGGTAGAGTAAAAAAATTAAATTTCAAGTTAAAAACAAAATAACCAAAATGGTTGTGAATACATCGTAAAATTTATGTGCAATCATGACAAACAACTTTTATGTAGATTGATAGGCACATATTATTATATATTATAGATATTTTGAAATTAGTATTTTTTAAAATAATTTATCGTTTTGTAGATTGTTTTATTTCTGATGGTGTATTGTTCGTCATCCTAATACTTTTTGGTAGAAAAGAATTGCTCACTGTTTTGTTTAGGGTATTGAAACTAAAAACTGATTTGAATGTCGAGTGCTAATATTATGTAAATTGCATAAAAAATAATCTGTATGTAAATATTGTGGAGTTTTATATTTAAATGTTATGTTTAAATATAGAGTGGGAGAGTTCGATAGGTAGAAAGGTAAATGGAAAGAAGAGGAGAAAAAGACGTCCATATTCCTTGACGCTAGAATCCTTTTGTAGTTAAAGGGCTGTTCTATTAGCCCACCTATTTTCTTTTCTTTCAAGAATTTAGGACAGCACAAACATATTACATGCTCCATACAGCCTACCTCCGTAAAATATGCACATCTCTCGAAATTCACTTGTCTTATTTGGTACACGTAGTGGTTACAGAGGACGTGGTATGCTTGTAATCAACAAATTGTTTTACAAACAGCTTTGGAAATGGAACTCTTGTGGAACCAGCTAATCCCTAGTCACTGAATGAATAGTTTTATAAAATTTTCCTATTATTCTGTTCATAGAATACCGTTTTAGTGAGATTGTTCAGCATTGCTGAGCAATACATATCAAAAAGACAGTCATTTCCCTGAGTTGTAGCTTACTTCGCCAATGAATCGACCTTCTCATTATGTATTATATCAGCATGAGCCTTAATCCACGCAAGGATAACCTCTTCATTATTTTCTTCGAGAAAGCGATTTATTTAGGATTTCGAATAATAAGTAGTGATCTGACACATAGATTTTTTTTTTAATTTTAAAAGCGAGCTAAGGATGTCTGTTGGTATTAAGATTTTGTTATTGCATACAGAACGGCTATAAATAAGTGCGTTTGAATTCTTTAGGCAACGTAATAAGACATTCGAAATTTCGGATCGAATCATCAAAGGCACAGCAAGTGCGATCCTTAGGCTTGATCCTCTAGTAAATATCTTGTAATGATCCGGCCATCCTTAGGCTCACACACAAATTGTAAATTATTTTCCAGTCTATGTTCTGAAATTCCATGAACGGTAGATTTTATTTTCTCGAAAAACGCTGCGTAAGGAATTTCATATAGCGGCAAGAGAACGCCAGGTTTTATTTATTAAGGGAGTAACTTTAAGAAAACTGGTCATTAGTAGTGTTCTCGGTTTTATAAAACTTAAAAATGCCACTTAGTGCTGAGGATGTAGCGCGCGGTGTAGTAATTATTGAAGGAGGACGTTCCAACAGGTACGCGGCTGTTGCCATTGGAGTTCAGTACGAAATGCTGGGCGCACACAAGGTGGGTGGAGCGGCGCGGGTGGAAATGGGAAGATCCTCACACTATGTAGGAACCGCTCTCGGCCACGTTGGTCGTATTTTACCCTCCATCTGACTAGCGTTGCGGTCTAGTGTTGATTTTGCATTTCCAGGAGTCTCCTTACAATAATATTATATTAATAATAAAATAATCCTTGCGAGGGAATTGTTTTTCTGGTCGTGGTCGCAGAGTCGGGGAGAGGAGGAAGAAAATCAGAAACGAAGAATAATTTCCGTCATATAACCCGAAGGTTTTCTTCCACTAACCGAGGGCATTGTAAAGAGCTGTCGCCAGTTGTTAACAGAAACTTAACAATAACTAAATAATAATTATGAAAAATGAATAATGTACTTCTTACAAGAAATAATAAAACATAACTCTAAACTTAGAAAAAACAAATAAATTTTTGTTCCTATAATTATATGAGATAAGAAGGCTGTAGCAAACAGCTTGATCCGTCTACCAGTTCTAAGGTCGGCGCAAGACTGGAGACGCCATGAATAACAGAAAGTTCTTTAAAAAAATGTTAATGTACAAAGCAATAAATTCATTTACCAGTTTATGGTTAGTAACGTTTAGTTTGTTTATTCAGAACTCTAATGAGTGATCGCTGATGGTGATTATTGAATTATTAATAAAGGGGGGGGGGACGAAATTCAATAAAATGTGAATACAGTTCTTATCCGCTTTCATCGCCAGTAACAAAAAAAAATCATTACGCCCGAACCTATAACGGAATAGCAGATTGAAAGCGACAATTAATTGTCAATTAATGATATTATGTTTTTGTAGGGTGGGCGAGGTCGTCCTATAAAGCGATGACACTGAATAATTTATTTCCACTGTAATTGAAAAGGGTTGCGGGGGCAAAAGAGGATTGTCAGAGAACAGAGCGAGGGGGGATAAATTCGGCGAAATGATTTAATCCTGTTAGAACAATAATTTATTAGTCGTGGGGAGAACAGTAGGTAGGGGGCTATTATACTCTCGTTCATTAAACGGCCCATTAGAACAATTAAAGATTAATTTTCTGTAAACAACAGACCGGGGAAGAACGGTTTCATTCGCCAGTATTACCATCAAGCCAACCCTCGGTTTGAATCACCCTTTTTACCCGTCTTCATATTCGTTGCGCTGATGAGCCATGTCTTATAACTAAATTAAGAAGTATTTTTTATATATACTTTTTTAGGGGGTTAATAATATTATATTACCCATGTATCAAATGAATATGTGTTTTTTAATACCACCACTTTGCAAGTCGAGTGACAAGGGACCCTAGCTGATGCACGCGCCCCATGTCACCTCCCTACCTTTCAATTACACCTCAATACAACTTTCCCTTATGAAACTGTAAATTAGTTGGTATACGTCTCTTCTCCCAGTTGTTATTAAAGTTTCCAAAGAAAAGGATCTGTCCACTCCAACCAAGGGTTCGATGCCGCTGGCGAGATGCTTTCTCAAGTCCTCGTATTTTGGGCATTCCATAATCATGTATGTGTTCATGTCCTCTGTACAATCACAGGAAGCACAATTGGCAAATTCGCTCAGGCCAATCGTATGTTTGTGAGCCCCCCCCCCCCATAAGCCATGGTTGCTTCTGATCCGTGTGATCACTGTTATGGAAGTGGCGAGTTGTTCTGCATCCGCATTCTGCATAAGAAAAGTAATACATTAATAAAAATTTGCCGTCGATATTATTATTTTCTGAGGTATTTTGAGATGTATAAAATTTATTAGACAACAGTTGACAGGCAAGGCTTGTATTCATGCGGCGAAAAATTAGTTGTCTACCAAAATCAAAACTTCCTCTCGCATTTAGCTTTTCAGATCATTGTGAAGAAATTTTATTCCGTTTCTGTCTATCTGTGGTCAACTCCTAGAGAGCGGTAAAATTGCGAAACTATTAAACTAATTTATATGAAATTTTCAGAGATGATGCAGATTGGTTTCTAGATTGGCCCTTATGAATTTCATCCAGATCGGATCAACGGTATCCCCTACTTATGAACAAACGTAAAATCGCGAGAGTAAAATATCTCTGAATCATTAGTCGGATTCTTATGCAATTTTCAGGGGTTATGCGAGATACTTTCTAGATGATCCCCTATAAATTTTATTAAAAACTGATAAACGTATGCGCATGGTCAAAATGTGAGGTCGGTACACTGCCCAAACAGTCGGCAGACGAACATTAAATACAAATAATAAATTGTTCAAACAGAGGCCAAAAGGTTGCCATATTTCTGTACAAAAAAAATGTATTTGAATTATTACGGTCATTGGTTTGCTAATTTATCTGGCCGTATAATAGAAAGTAGTAGAAAGGAATTTTAAAAAATTAATGAATTGATAAACTAAATTTGTGACAAAATTTTTAAGTTTTTCTTTTAAAAAATTCCCTACTCATCGTTCATTTCACGATAATCGGTCATTTCTTTTTGTTGAACAGAACAAAAAACGTTTAAATTGATGAAGACTTTTAGAGAAAACTGTACCAAAAGTTAAAAAATAAAACTTTTCTGTAGATTTTTCCTGTTGCTGGCCAATCAATGCAGTCAAAGTTTAAGAGATGGATTCCTCTTGAAGTAAGAGCCTACTAAAACTAACCTTTTTTTGTTAGATTTGTCTTAGCATGCTATGATTTCTTATATAAGGGTTTTTAGAAATAGTGAGTTGTCAAACTTAAACACTGTGTCGCTACATTTGATCTGCAACACAGAAAACTAATCTTTTTTAATATGACGAATTTTGGAGAAAATTATATGTGATTTTGAAAAAAAAAATTAAGAGATTTTTCCTTAAGCTTGCCCATTTATTACTTAAATCGATACCTCCTGCAGTATTCAGTGTTGATACTCGATGTTTTATTTTTGTATTTTGGCAAAAGATACAGACATTAGTATACCTTATTTTTAAATTATGGGTAGTCCAAGAATAACTGTTTTTTTTTTTTCTTTTTCTAAGCATCATCAGGAAAGTGATCATCCTTAACAAAAAGTTCAGTCCGATTAGTATACACTACAGCATTATTAATTAATATAATATACCTTTTATTGTTAGTTTTTATTTTATGATGAAAAACATATTAATTACCTATTTTTTTAAGGAAGCTAGCCAATTGCCTCTCCCCGAAGGCATAATAAAAAATGGAACGAGTATGTGTACACTGCATGCAGATATATCTTTACATGGATATGTCTTATGATGGCTATTTAAACACACTCGAAAATTATCAGGGAACGCTTATTTATTAATTTGAGGATCGTTTTTATTTGGAAACTCTTTACAACCGCGTCGCGTCACAGGCGTCATAAGAATCAATCGCGTCGCGACACAGGCGTCATAAGAATCAATCGCGTCGCGTCGGAGCCGTCAATCGCGTCGCGTCACAGCGGTCAATCGCGTCGCGTCATAAGCGTCAATCACGTCGCGTCATAAGCGCCAGTCGCGTCGCGTCACAGCCGTCAAAGGGTCAATCACGTCGCGTCACAGCCGTCAATCGCGTCGCGTCGTAAGCGCCAATCGCGCCGCGACTTTAAAAGCACCTGCCCACCAGTTCGTTCTCGCGTATCCTTGGTAAACAGTGCACCGACGCACGGTCGTGGTAACAATTTCCGTGTTAAACTTTCGGACTGACCTCCAGCCGTCAGACATATCCATGTCAAAAAGAAAGTTAAAACCTAAGATGCCTCTGACCCGGCAAACTAATATAGTGGGATTTATTATGTCATTACTATTATTAGTACGCTTTGTGTGGTTGTATGGCAAAACTGTGCTGTTTTATCATGTTTATATTTTATATTATTTAACTGGTTTTAAACTTGTATTACCCCTAATACAAAAATAATGTATAGAAATATGCATAATGTTTTATTTGGTTTAAATAATGAACTGAATGATCTTCCTGTATTATCGAAAAAGATCATTAATGTTCAAAATTTAAACCAAAGCAGAAACTGTACACGTTAAGAAAATACACCTGGGACGTTATTACAGAACTGTCAGTATGCTCATCTAGTCGGTGCAGGATGCCCGAACGGGAAATACATTGCAATTTAACAAACTGTTGACAAAGTTAATGTTCAGCTAGTAAATGTACTGGACATATGAGCCGTTTATAACCAGCCGCATCTTCATTAAGGGAGGTATACCCAAGGTAGAAACGTTTCCATTTTGAATATAGACTTACTTATTAAAAACCATGACCACAGAAACTTTAGATATTACTAAAACTATTGGTTTTTACTTAAAAATTAAATTTTTGTTGAGCTTTTTTTTTAATGAATTTTTAAAAAACGCTTTGTTTTTTGTTACGCCCTCGTAAGATATTGTAATTTGCCATTTTTTTTATAAGAAACGTTTAAAAATGATATATCGCCACTATTTATTATGTGTTTTGATGGTATAATGTATAACGAAATGTGAACAGCTGGAGCCGACGTCCCCAAATGACCGTGTAATACATATTAATTACAAAGCATCCCTAATATCGACACCCTCTGTTCTGGAATAGACTAAACCCCCTTAGATTACGACATTTTAGTCTATTTGATACTACGTACCGCAAAGCATAGCATCGAATACATCTACAAGCAGGTTAGGTTAAAGACTGGGACAAATGATGAGGACAATACTCAAAGAAAACATATGTACGGGTAATTTCGTTAAAAAATAATACTATCGTCAAACACTTTGACCGCTTAAATACATCCATTCTACATTAATTTATCCTGAAATGTTAATTAATTTGGCAGCTTCAGAGCGAGTGCAACGAATATTCAGATGTTACAAACAAACCAGCTTCCCACATGGGTGCATTCTTGATCCATTATGTATTCTATTTACATCTGATTTTCCTATACATTTTAGTCTCTCTGATCGGTACCGCAATAGACAGCAGTCAAAGGCATAACTATAACCCTATTCTAACTTCTAACATCTAAGAAAACCTTCAGTTCATCAGACTCAAAAACAAACTGTAGACAGTGTACATACCTACATTGAGAAACGTTTTCTTCTACATCAACAGGGTGTTATCGACTTCCACTCGTCAGATACTTAAGATCTCTACTCGAGACTTAAGAGACAACAAAAAAAAAAAAAAAAAAAAAAAACATGAACAACAAAAAGGTTTTGAACCAAAATTTGTTTTGACTGTCAAAATTCAACTAACCTTATACATGCAAGACATTACTGGAACAACTTTGACATATGGGGTGGAACTGTGGGATTACATCAGGCCCTGCAGTATTCAGGTCATCCAATCAAAAGCCCACATACAAATTGTCAGAGGTCCTTACAACAGACCCCCATATGCGGCATTCCACAAGTGAACATTCTTGGTTCATCCTTTATACCATTTAAACTAGTTGCTCTTATGTACAGCGACTAAGTTTGGGATATAATGTGGAACTGCGGGGTTCGTCCAAGTGATTTTTAACCCATATTCTATTCAAGCTAACTCCGACAACCAGGAACTCTTGGACGTTATTAAAAACTGTTACAAAAAGTTGAGGAAATTAATGAATGATGACAAATGTACCCAATATTTATCCACATTGATGAAACTGACCAATACCTCTGGAAACGAATTTACCAACACACCTACTCTTTGGAAAAAAGAAAGTAGTAATTCAATTACTGAGCAGTTTCTCCGCATTGCAGCCCGAACATGAAATCACGTATATGAGGCTTGACATTGTAAATTTGAGAATTTTGTCTTTGGGCTTAGTGTAAAGATTTCCCGACGCAGGCTACAAGCGTTTTTTAAAACTAACTTTAAATAACAACAAACAACTACACGATAAGCTGAAGTTAACTTGTACGGTTCATGTGCAGTTCACTCCATAAAATCAGAACGCAAATTTAGTTCTGAGAATATTAAAATTGTAAAACAAGAAAATAGTAACAAAAGACTAAAATTCTGGGGATTACAAGCATAAAAAGATACCCAAATTGAAAAAATTTCAAACAAGACTGCGGTGGCTTAAGCAGTTTTTATAACCGACTTATTTCAACTCACATGAGCATATTAACTGTGATGTGTATTTTTTGTTCTTTAGAACGTTTATACCTTGAGAAAAGGTCCAAATTGACCCGAAACATTGATCAAATTAAAAACTGAACAATTAATTTTTTTTTTAAACCAATTATACAAAAATTGAAAGTATTGAATATGTTTTGTATAATGTTTGTTTGGAACGAAAAGGATTTTCAAAATGTAAGAATGTGCATTGCAATTAAGAAAAAATTATCGAATCTGAAGGAAACAGGAGGAAGGAGTCAACAAATGTTTGAGATTGATTTTTTTTCAATTAGAAAGCCCTTTCCATTCTGGAATATCATAAACTCAAAAAATCCCACGTTCATTCTCGAAAAACTGAAGCTTCCTTTTGTACGTGATATTGTGTAACTCATCGAAAAGTTGATCACTAGGTCTGCTTAACAACTTATTAAAATTGTAATGTTCCTCTGTCGTTTAAACTGGTGTGGGACCGTACTTACTTTTCTAATGCAATAGTGAGTATAAAAATAAAAGAGTTTTTTTCTTTTTTATAAAGTCCCACACTGTGTATAATTAGACCAATTATTGCTATTTTAGAGAAGGTACTATTGATTTTACTACAGTAACTGTGCTGGCTAATGAACATGCACAACTCTATACTGGGAGGGAGGAGAAATATTCCCACTGCAACGTCCTAAAGAACGAAGTATTAAATCTTGTGTGGGCTCTTTTAAATTAAACACTTCTAATAATGCTTATCTGATTTAATTTAGAAATGGAAGAATCCCTGGGTAAATTTATATAAAACATTTGGGGGTATCCTAATGACCAGGGGTTGGAGAATTGCGGGGGAAGGTGGTTAGAGGTCATCCCGTAATAGCTGGTGAGCGAGTCCTGTTACTTATGCATCGTTAGGCCTTTTCCCCATTCGTCTGACACGTAATTGAGATGTTTTTCTATAGACTTTTAAAATGGTCCATCTCTATTTCAACTAAGTATGCTTTTAATAAAATGACATTTCATCTCCATTATATTCCTTTAATAATTTCAAAATTTAACTCCCTCGAGGGAGAGGGAAAAAGGTATAATAAAATGGAAAATGGTTGTTTCCTTTGAGTAATCCCATCTCGTCCGGGCTTCTTTTCCTATAAACCTGGACAAATATATTTTTTTTTTTGCGTCACGCAACGTGAGCTCTCGTTATATTTATTATACAAATTTAAGAAAATTAAATCCTCGAATTGGAGGGCATTAAATATTTCAATCATCCGACTTTCTCGGCTTTGAACCTGAGGGAGAATCGTCTTCACGAAGATGAATGTTATTAATATTAAAATACTTCAAACGCGATTATTCTTATCTTGTTTAGTTCTTCATTTATTTCGCCCTTATTTTAAAAGATTAGATTTTAAAACATGTATGTACACACTGTCGTAAACATGCCGATGTTAAAGAACCTCTTTAATTGATTTAGTTTTTTATTATTCACGACTGTCTTGATAATTTTAAATTAACATAGTAGTAAGACGACAAATAGATTGCGTTATGTAATTAAAATTTAATTATCTATTACTAATAAACCCAGTGATAGTAAGTATAGTGCGTAAGATTTTTACTTTCTCACCTTTTAACACCAAAAATCAATTTGTAGATTCATATTGTTATTTAAGTTAGAACTATGAATAAGGCTGTTGAAAATAGAACAGAAAGGTTTTATATAGCTGCAACTTTTTTTGGGAGGGGGGTCTACCAGCTAAGCATTTTTAGTGGATTTTTTGAAAAAAAAAAATTGTAAGTATGTACAGTTCGAGTGCAAAGCCGCAGGATTCGAAACCCGGACATGTATCCTTAGAGTGATGAGCACCGTGCCAACGCGTTAACCGTTGCGGCCACAGACTCCCCCTTTATTATTATTGCCATGAATTAAAATACCCAATCAATTAAAATACTCATTCTTGATAATATAAAAAAGATTATCTCACCTTCCTAAATTTCGAGGATTGCAAGAGTTTTAATATACGAAATCCTACCCCTACGCCTGCATTAAAATTATGTACAGCATAAACCTACGGCTGGGAACCTGTTGTTCACCTTGACGCCCTACATTTAGTCAGACTGAGAAATACATTCGCACACAAAAGAAATCACGCATTCTCTATCGTTAGTTTACATACTGTGTTCAACAGATCTGTGGGTACTGGATGTACCGTGTCCATACAAAGTTAACGACTCACGCAAATAAATACTTTCAAGAACAGTAAAAAACATGCATTCACTATCGTAAGTTAGACTAATTGGTACAACAGGTCTGTGAGTACTCGATATCCCACTCAGACTATGTCCAATGACACTTAACCAAACAAGCAAATAAATGCATTCACACAATTGGATAGTCACCA
This sequence comes from Cimex hemipterus, assembly GCA_039619505.1. Classification (NCBI taxonomy): domain Eukaryota; kingdom Metazoa; phylum Arthropoda; class Insecta; order Hemiptera; family Cimicidae; genus Cimex; species Cimex hemipterus. Next base: position 31,707,416 of record CM077100.1, on the reverse strand, counting down.
GGGGTTTTGATATTACGCCAATGACTACCTCCAAATCAAACCACAATTATGTATAAAGGTTACTTGGTCTACTTTCGTGGGTTTGTAGGTATTTGATATTCCATAAAAAACAACCCAAACATACTATAAAGTCGATGCTAATAAATACATTCATTCAAATTAATGATATTTCAACCTATATATGAAAGGCCACCATATGCGATTATCTCCTTTAGGTATCGAATTAAATTTTATTATAACTACTGTGCCTTAGAATTGTTTAGAAACCCAATTTTTCGGCAATACTAATTCTTCGCATTCTATCAATTGTTTTACAGGTAATTGTCGCCGCATAAATGGCATCTCCATGGGCTTTCTATGACGAGATATTTGTGTACCAGCCTAGTACGGCTTATCCGCAGGCGAACCAATTTAATTATTTGTTTTTTCCTGTTTCCTCCATGGTCCAATTGTGACGAACAAAATTTCAGTTTTGAATGTAATTATTGCAAGAGAAATTTTTATTTCCCCGCCTTGACAGCTTCCTTTTCTTGTGTGGGGGTTTGTAACCAAGTATTTTATTAATTAAAATCATTGTAGATAGTAAATGAGTGAAAATCAACAATAAGTGTTATGGATTAAGTGCGGTAATTAAACAATATCTCTTGGACCGAGCAGGAAGTCCCCGGGAATTACAATGCATTAACGCCTGCATGGGATAAATTCTCCCGAAATCAGTTGGGATTTTTCTTCTCTTGGATTTCCATTTCTGGAGTTTCTACCGGGCGCCTTCCGAGCGAGTACTAATATTGTGGATGTCCGTAGTTTTCCGAAATGATATAGATGCGGCCCCTCATTTCTCCGGAAATTTTTTTTTGTCTGGAGTATTAGAATCCCGGCGGACTCGGCGGATGGTTGTTGCTGGAGTAGTAGTAGGAAGTAAAATTGTTGGTTGCATGCGGCAGAAATTTTTGTTTGTTTCAATTTTATTACCGTTAATTTAGATTATTAAATTTTGGTTAATTTTTTTAAAGTTGGCCCAGATTTGGTTTATGGTGGCTTGCAACAGCTGTTTAAGAAAACCATGTACCTATTTTAATTTTACTCTACTAAGAAATAATAAATCCCCCCTCCCTATATATAAGTTGGGTTCTAATTTTCCCCCTCCCCATTAATCGACTTTTGTTTGGTTTGACCTGATTATCTTGCATTACCCGGTACCTTGTAAATATAAATATTCATTGACAATATACAATATATATATAAATTTATTTTCGGTATAAACAGGAATATACGTTTAGTTGAAGACGTTCCCCCACCCCCAAACAAATCTTGAGGCATAAAATGGGGGGGCCCAACACATGGCTAATACTTTGGTTTGTTTGTTTTTGGTTTGTAAATAATTAATTCATTCCCATCCACCAATACCGACGAGCTGCCGGGACAATTTTTGTTCTGAGTCGTAATAATTTTGGGTCTAACACACTTTGACAATTATTCTTTTTTTTATCTTTTGACTGCTGGATAAATCGAACATTGGATTGAAAAATGAATGCTTTGATCCATTTACTTCAGATTTGTGTGTTAATTTGTTAAAAAAGAAACAATCAATCAATTATTAGCCTCCTCTCGGATCAATACGCCCATTGTAATTTGATGTAAATTAAGATAATGTACCAAAATTTTGTTTCCACCTGTGCTAATGTAATATCATTATTTTTGGGGGCCGGGAATGGAGATTGGAAAAGGGGCCCACAGTCCAATATCCTGTACTCTCCGACGGTCAATAATGAAAACAATTTTCCCCCTGTAGTTGAGTTAACGTTGATGCCAATTGGATATTTCCGACTGATTTTTCCGCATGACCAACCCCCTGACAATCCCATCGCAGACGGATGGAATTATTATTGCGCTTAAATATGGTGATGACCTACAGGAAAACAAACTGCAGGGATATAAACCCAGAAAAGCTTTCAAAAATCCCTTTGAATATAACAAAATGTACAATAATAGGGTTTATTATTATTTATTTGTTGTGATTATAAAAACTATATTACTACATACTTAAACTTTAAAAATTTCTAAACTTGTCACTTTGGTGGAACAATCGAAGATACAATACTTAAACTGGTCAAGGAAAAAATAAAGTTTTAAATACCAGAGAAGTCAAATAGATGTTTCCGTTTACAAATGATAACGAATTTGTGTATAACATTTTTTCCAGGTCTGTGCACGTACACAATAGTGGTTTTTTTCACCTGGAGAGCAGTGCTATGTGAAACCATACATGCTGTCACATAAAACGAATGATTAAGGAGCGAGGTCGCGAAGAAATAGTCGTTGAAGTCTTTCAGGATGGAAAAGAAAGTGTGTCGTATAAGTATTGGTAATTAAACTGCTGGACCAATTCAAATCCGTATCTCCATGCATGGCGTGCGTATATATTTATCTTTATACAACAATATTTTGTCTTGTGAGGAAGACACAGATTAAATGCATCTTTAAACATATTCCTGGCTCTGCAGGGAAAGTCTAGGAGTCTATTCTGCTGGCATTTAAGTCCCCAGTTAGAAGTAATTTTTGAAAGTTACTGTAAAACTTTTTTCCCATGTAGAAGAGCGTACTAGTAATCAAGTAAGACGTATATCAGCCATTGACCTGTTTGTACAAAGAGCAAATTAACACCCATCATATTAACAAAATTAATCTTGATTTTTTAATATTATTTTTGAAGACGTAGAGGAAACCACCTTTAAGTCTACCAAATTTAGAAATTCTTACATCCCCTACTCACTTGAAGTTGTATTCTCCAAAGAAATCACGGAAAAAATAAAAAATTATGCATTATCAATTTTACTTCTAGGATTATTAATATTGTAAGCAATTACTCTAAATAACAAAAGATTCACTCCACCTTTGTGAGACCTGACAGCATACATGAGAAAGTCAAGTCGAATTATGAGAGCGTAGAGTAGGGTAGCGTTGCAGATATGCACAGGGGTGATATAACTTTATGTAAAAGTGGACTTGGTTTTGCGTCGGGTAGCGTCGAATAGCGGTGCATCCGGTAAGTGTGGTAGCCAACTGTTGATGAAGAGGGCTTTTAAATATTCTCGTTTCGTTCCAAAACAACAACAGAGAATTTTGTGACCCACGCCATCATTAGTACCGCATAAAAGCTGTTGACCCTTTTGAATTTAAAGGGGTATGACAATAAGTTGCCATGACCGGTCAAAATGTGCGTGGCCTAAGAAATCCGGAGACACCAAATTTGCTCGTGCCCTCTCCTTGATGTTTGGAAAACATTCATAGAAAATCTTCTTTTAACTGTTTTTCCATCTGTTTTGCCACGCAATGTCCATCCAATTTTTATGACCAGAGAGCTGTTTTTTGCTTCAACCTTTCTAGCTGATGTTCTTCTACGCCTTGTAGGTCATTGTTCCACTTCAATTTGTCTGATGGTTACTATGCATAAAAGGCTATCAAGCGGCTGGGCATAGGCGATGTTGTCCTGTAGCCTTTGGTGTTTCTTAGCAAGGCTCTGGCTTTGTTGTAGAATACGTTTGCTCCGACTTTTTAAACTTAGCGCCCAACGTGCACCTCCGTATGTTGATATACGCTATTATAAGTGGAACAAGTCCGCAGTTTGTTAGTAGATGTGTTGGTGTCTCTTCTGCTTCTTTTCAGAATCTGCATATGCCATCTTGGATTATTCCAATTTTCTTTAGATGTCCATTTAATCTACAGTGTCCTGTTAGGATTCGCAGTCTATTCCTGCCTCCTTTGACACATTCTGTAATTTCTTTCTTTCCGAAATTGGTAAGAAGATTCATGGATTGTCTGTGTCTAATAAGCGAATTCCAATGTTCCCTTATTTTCTTTTTGTCCTCCTGTCTGAGATGTTCATTGATAGTGTGGGTTCCTATGCCACAGAAGGGTTCGGGTCCTGGCATGATTAACTTATTCTGGAATTATTTTTAACCAGCAGCAAACAATGTGGTTTCCTTCATTGTTTGGAGATTTCTACTAGTTACCACTAAGGCCGGCGTCCCACATGGAGGTATCATTTTTCCATTATATTGGTGGTATTCAATGCCATTAACTAACCGAATCTTGTCCATGCTCGAGCTTATTCAATTGAGGGCAGCAAAAAGCATCCAGCCATCCTATATAAACTCATGAGTGGCTTATTCTGGGATTCTATTTAACCAGCAGTTTCAAATTGAGGACATCAAGTATTCAGATATTAGTTAGACAAATAAAAGGAGCATTCACGGTCCCATCGTGTTTACCATTTAAGAAGCCTCTTACCTTATTATACATTCCAACACCATCAATACTATCTGTATCACACTGGAAGTCTTCTAAATCCAAATCCTATCCAGGAACCGTCCATAACTCAAGAACACTTAAGCTTATCAAAGAATAGGAAAAAGTAAATACAAACTGAAGGAGGAGAAAACTTGTACATTTATATTGAAAAAATGTCTTGCCATCCAGTATACATAACAAGGGGCTACTGATTTCCACTCCAGTCAGATACTTAGGGCTGGGTGATGTGTACTCCAAGTGCAAGACTTAAAAGACAACTTAACGGCTCCTATAATATACCAAGCCAATACATTCGTCTCCAAGCGGGGCACCTTGCTACGTTGGCCATCGGCTTGGCTCGAAATACTGGGCCAATAAAAGAGCCAATTCTTAGCGCATGATTGGATCAGTATGGCCTTAAAGGCCTATAGTTGCTTAAATCTGCCACACTGGGCTTTGAAATCGAGGTTGAGGAAATCATCGCTGCATCTTTATGTTTGGATAGGGTGATACAACACAATACAATTACAATACACAAAACTTTATTAGAATTGATACAAAAAAATTACAAATACTGGTACAAAGTACAATAAGCATGGCTAATAGCCGTCTGCGGAGTTTACTGCTTAAAAGCTTACAAATACATAAACATTAAAACAAAATAATTCGATGAGAAAATTAACATATTAACATATAGCAGGTGTATGAATCATAATAGATGGAAATATGAGAAAAAAGAGGAAAACAAAAAGAAATAAATAAGAACAAATTAGCTTTTGAGAACTGATAGAGTATTAAAAATAAAGCAGTAAAAGTAAAAGTATATGTACATGGACCCAATTATTGCATAGCGTCTCCAGGCGTGCCGATCAAAGGAAATTAGCAGTAAAGGGGACACTTGGATAGAAAGATATTCCAGTATTTCCACTCTAGAGATGACTGTCGTACCCAAGATACCCGCAATTCTGAGAGAAGAAGACTCCCAAAAAGCGGTATGAATCTTCCCTGGCATGGTTGTTACAAAGTGGACAGGTTTCATCTTGAGGATCATTCAAAACCGAGGGGTTGAATTTCAAATATAACAATTCTCCTCTTAGTTTGAACAGCTAACAAGAATCTCTAATATTAACGTCCTGGGAAAGGCTCGGTTTATACGACAGTAGGTGTTCATTGAAAAGTTCCTTATACGAGTAGAACCTCTCTGTGCTTTTCGCTTTATTCACAGCTTCTTCTCGATGAACTTCGATTATTTTGTAAAGAAGCACTAAAAGGTCCGATAGATTCTCCCGAACACCGGAGTTTTGCCAGGAGCATGAGTATTTCTGGCTAAAAAGCCCCATTGATTATACCAAGAGATATTCTTTCTAATTATCTGTAGTTTGGATAGGCTGTATAATTGCTATTTACGTATTAGTGATCGAAACCTGGTAGGATACAACAAACAATGATCGATCAATGTTGGCCCAGTGTGTGGACTCAACTACTGCACACATTGTTCACACATATTAGCCTCCTTTGATGTGTTCTGTGAGACCTCTCAATGTCAGTTTCCCCCAAAACCATTTCCCGCCCCCGCCAATAGAGGTACTACGGCTGTATCGGGCCAATGTTTGGGCCAAAGTGAAGAGGGCCATACAAGACTTGACGCCAACCTTTCGATCCATCTAAACTAGAGATGGGTCTTTTAGCATAAACCAAAAATATCATTCAGTTTTACTTGTTTAAAGAAAACTCAGCATCGCAGTTTTTCATACGCAGTAGATTTATGACAGACAAAAACCGAATTCAACAAAGGAAATTAATTATTTTTAAACGAGTAATCATAGTTACGAGTCTTATTTTAAAGTGTGGATTTTTGCGTTGTTGTGCACATATAAAAATAACAAGCATACATTAGATAAATTTTGCATAAACATTTAGTACTGTTGTACTGGTTTTCTAATGGCTTTTTGACCACTCTTATTGTACAGCTGGAGTACAAAAGCGTTTTAATATAAATTCCCCGGACTGAAATGTGGCTAAAACTATAATAAGAAGAAAGTATTTAAAAATATATTTTAATACTTTTTAATGACGAATTGTTGTGAAGCGGACGAGTTTTTGTGTGTTAAACCATTGAAGAAAAGCAAGTTTCATATTTTTTCTGTTTTAAGTACAGATTATAAATAAATAGCCATTTAAGGAAAGAAATATGTAAAGAAGAAAATGTAATACATATTGATTGGCCCAAGCGTTTATTATACCGACTGGAAACTGATTTCAAATTGACCAAGATAAAGTCAAATACGTTGATGTAGATATACTTTTTTTAAATTTCATTTGTAAATACGTTTTCCATTTAGCATGGGTTTGTTGCGGGGGGGTTTCTGATAGCAATATTCTGGGCGAACGACAGTTAGTCTTGAGTCAACTCGGCCGTTGTGTACCTTCGACTGAGTCTCAATCAAGATGGCGTCTTAATATTTGTGTTTGACCCTCTTGATCCATCTCCTTTGATTCGAGGCCCCTCCTTACAGGTACTGTATCCCCTTCTATTTCCATTGCTGATTTAAATAACAGTCTTAGACGAAAAAAGCCTTAGATTTTGAGTATACCTAGATAATTTTGATGGACAATGAATTTATTTTACATGATACGAATTTAATGGTAAAAGAAAAAATGATAGGCTGATTTCCCACACTTTAAGTCAATTTCAATAGAAATCATTCTAATATTAGATCAACTTGTGAAATAATAAAAAATATTTGCACTTGACAAAGAATTTAGTGAGATGCGATAGCTACGTTGAAAATATTTTTTGTCTTCGTCTTTTGAGCTTATTTAGTTTATTTTGAGAGTCGATTCTTTGAGAAAATACTATATGTTCGTCGAAGGGATTTTTTCTATCCTTCAATTTTGGAGTTTATCTCGCTTAAATGTAAAGTTCACGAGCTTAATTCATTCCCATGAGGAGAGTGGATTGTGTACGAAAGTATAAATACAGCGACAGTATGTTTTGTTTAGCATTTTTTCTGTTTATATCATTCATTTTGAAGTTTAGTAGCAATTCTTGTGTCAATCGATTTAGAAGCGTCAATTCTGTAAGAAATAATATAAATACGTTAAACATTCTGTTGCTTATTCCTTTTTGTGCACAATTTATCTCGCTAATTTTAAGGTTTAAGTGCTTACTCCTTGTGCCACGAAAGTGAATTTTTTAAGAAAACATAGATAAATTAACTGATTTTTTATTGTTTGGTTAGCCTTTATATCGATTATGGTTACGGTTTACGAGCTTTCCTATTAAGCCAAATGACATAGGAGGGTCGATTCTTTAAGAAAATAGTATAAATAATAGAAACGGTGTTTTCTTCTATGTGGTTTGCTTTTATCTCGCTTATTTTTAAAGTCCACGAGCTTGATACTTGCACCCATCCACCCAGGATTGACGACTCTTTAAGAAACTTGGGAATACGCCTACAAATCTTACTCTTCTTCTTCTTGTTAGGCGTTTTGTCATTTATTTTAGTTCACAAGGTTAATTTTTCCGTCAATCGACTCAGGATAGTCGGTAGAAATTGTTTTTTCTTCTTTTGCGTTTACCTCGCTATTTTTAAGTTTACTAGCTTGATTTTTGCGTTAATCGACTTTGGTTGTCGATTCTTTAAGAAACAAACGGTATAAATACTACAAAAGGATATTTCATAATTCGTCTTTTTATTTATCTTCCGTATTTTGAGGGTTACAAGCTGTTGCACCAATGTATGCAGCGGGGACTATTCTTTGAGGAAAGAGTTGATATACTTCGAAAAGATTATTTTCTTCTCCGTCCTTCGCGATTATCAAGCTTAGTTTTTAAGTTCACGAACTTAATTTTTGAACCGATCAACTCGAGGTTGTCGTTGAGAATCAAACAGATTACGTGGCATTTGAAAAATGGCAAAAAGGAGGGAACTTTCAAAAAAGGTGAGGTGGGAAGTTGGCGTCCGAGTGGAAAGAAGTCACGGTAGTTCTAGTTGTAGAGCAACGGCATATTTAGCCGATGGTTTCGAGCGGGTTCGAATTCTGCTCGTGGCACTTACTTTTTTTTTATCTCAACCAGTACTTTACTTAAAGATTAATTAATTGAAAAAATTTTAATTAGTCAATCGGACCATGTAACGGAATCGATTTAATAATGATAATCATTGCAATTTTTAAAAATTAAGTCCTATAAAATTAGAAAAATCTTGTGTTACTGTTTTTTAATGTACCACTGGAATAACATATATATGACCATTGAGTTTAATGGACGTAAAACTTGGCCATTTATGTGCACAAATAAAATGAACTTCTATTTTTCTATTATGGCTTTCTGGTTGAATTTATTTTTTTGTAGTAGAAAAATCAAAATTTATGTTTCTAATTAAATACGTTTGTGCATAAGAATTTAGATTTGACACTTTGAACTTTCATATCTCCCATAAAAATAGATAAAATAAGGTCATATTCCTTCCTCCGCAGTGGTCGAGTGTAAACAAAGAAAGGGAACCGGCTAAGATAAAACCTCTGATATGTGGCACTTAGCACCTGTTAGAGTATGAGAAGCCACCTAACAATAAACTGTACAATGTGGAGTTACTCGGCTCATGATTTATCTCGACTCGGGGATTCCACCCAGGGGATAGTCTCGGAGGCAAAGGTATTTTGAGCACGCACGATTCATTAAAGGTTATGGCAAGTTGATGCACTGATTGAGGGTACATGGCCAGTGCATGTTCCATAAAATATGCTTACGTGATTTTCCATCGAGTTTCAATAATTAAAAGGTAGTACGCACGGCGGAAGGCAAACTAAACTATCTCGTATTTTACGAACTTTTTTTACAATTTAACTTACATCTCAAATTCTGGAAAGACGTTGTAACATTCTAAAATTCAAATATTGAAACTTTGCACAAAAATATACATAAAACTAGTACATGATCAAGCAATCGTGATCTTGCCTAATGTATCATTTCATTCAATAGGCTCAGTTTCTATCACTACGGGCAAAGAAACATTTAAATTTTTTTTTGTTGGACGTATTTCTCGTATACGACTGAAGTCCTGCGCCAATTTTCGTAGGTAGCTTACCAATATAGGGAAAAAAACGTAAAAGAAGTGTATGGTGTTTAGTAACCGTGCCCTCTACACGATAGACAAGAAGGCAACACGTAAAACAAAACACTGAGCCTGAAGATGATCTCAATAAAGATTGAAACGTTGGCACCATAAAGAAAATGTTTTTCTAAAACCTACGTCACACCGAACCGCATCTCACAACCTCCAAATAACGTAAAAAAAGTTTTTTTTTGACATTGAGTTCACGCTTATTTTGACTGTAAGGTTCGATTCTTTAAAAAAGTTTTTAAATATCAAAAAGTTTGTTTTTCTTTCTTCGTTTGCGGTTAGTTTATCTCGCTAATTTTATCATTTAAATGGTTAATGCGATTCGGGAGGGTAGATTCTTTTTAAAAAATCTAATTTTTTTTAATGTTGTTTATCAAGTTTTCCAATCTTAATTCTTGCTCCAATCAATGTCAGGTGGCGATTCTATAGAAAATTAGCAACCCGACAAACTTACGAGACATCTACGAAAACATTTTTTTGACGAATTTGTACTTGTTTTCAGTGTAAACGACCCTTCTGGGTCGATTGGCACAAGCATTAAGCTCGTAAAACAAATAGTTTACGCGATAAACGCAAAAAACATTTCTTTCTAGGGATTGACATTTCTTAATCGAAATGACCATGCTGACTCGCGTTCCGCAAGAATTAAGCTCGTGAGTTTTAAACGTAAGAGCGTTAAACGCCTAAATCTAAGAAGAAAAAATAAGTATTTTTGCGGTATTTCTACTCTGTTATTCAATACTCCACCGTTCTGAGTCGATTTATCAATGAATTAAGCTTGCAAACTTTAAAAATAAGCCAAATATATGCAAGAGACAAGAAACAAAAAATCTTTTAGAGATATTTGTTATATTTTCTTAAATAATCGATTGTCCTGAGGCGATTGCTGCAAGAATTAAACTTGTGAACTTTAAAATTAAGCGAGATAAATACAGACGACGAAAGACAAAAAATGTGCAAGAAGTAAGCTTGCAACTTCAATATTAGTTATATAAGCGCAAAAGACATATAAAACACAAATTTTTTAAAGTATTTTACTACTTTGTTCTGAAAGAATCGACCCCCCCCCCCCACGGCAGGAACAAAAATTAAACACTCAAACCTCAAAATAATCACGATCGCAAAAGCTAAGAATAAAAAATATTTTTTAAGCATTTATACTATTTTCTTATAAATCGTCCGTCCTGAGTCGATTGGCGGAAGATGTGAGTTTTTTTGCATATATGACTTAGAACTGGTTTTGACACTGTTTTCGGAGGCATACCATGATAATTCTATTTGCTGTTCTCCCAATTTCTTCGGCTATTTTTTCAGCCTGTTAAACATAATATGCTCTTGAACAATTAACAAAAAAAAAATTATTTTTGATTTGATAAATTTATTATTCAACATTTACAGTAATCCTACTAACTCATTTCATTCGTCACAATAACGGAGGAATTCTTCTAGCACAGTTTGTTCTAATCTTCGTGAGAGGCTGGGTATTAATATTTGTTGGAAATACCTCCCAGTGGCTATATAAATTGAACAGATATGTCTGTGCCCGTGCGAAAGGTTTTTGTCGAATGTTACACCTGATTCATTCGCCTAACAAATTGCCATCTCCATCTCCAAGAATATATTATTTTTCGCGACTCCGGCCTCGGTCGAGTTGAGAAAAATTTAATATTAAACGTCCAGAGAAAAATTAATAGAAGCGACGGTAAAAAATACAATCTTGTGCGCATTGGGATAGAAATAATTGTAGTGGTTTAAACTGATTTAAACTTTCATTCTTCACATGGTCTTTCAGCCGTAGAAAATTTAAACGGGGAATTGTGATAGAGGAGGGCATTAAGAAAATCCCCAACGTGGACGCACCTTTAACAAGAGGACTAATTCTACTCCTCCGTCGGATCCTTGGAAGAAGTGAAAGTGTCATTGGTTTTTGACTGAACTTCTGTGCCGCCCTTTATTCCTGCCTCATCTATTTCATTTTGAGCAATCTTGACGCGTTTAAATCAGCTTCTCCCGCCCACTTAACTGGTAATTTCCGTTCCGGTAAAATCCGTCTTACCTTAATAAATTTTAATATCGAATTTCACATCTATCCAATCTGCCTGTTCTTCACCTAAAGCTAGTTTGAGTCCTGGGGCCAATGATATTTCCAGAAGTTGGAAGTTTTGAACACACCCACAATTACAAATACGACGCAATTTCGTAATACAGTTTGCCAAGTAATAGGGTAATACTTTGAGCTGTGTATATTGTAATAATATTCACCAATAAACCGAGCTGTCTGCGATGTAGCATGCCCTTGGAATCGTTCAATCGGGGAAGAACCTCATCCTACCTCGTGTGCACTGATTCCCTGAGTGCGTTGTTCGCCTTAAGAGACAGATTCTCGGTGTACCCTCTAGCATTCTTTTTATTAGAATGATCCGCTGTGTTAGAGCTCGGAAAATCAATAGTAATTGTCTGGGTACCTGGACACTTCGACCAGGAAGACAATGTACACAGAGGCGGTGAAAAATCTTACTGTCGCAGTCTGACCCGCTGACGTAAACGAGCCATAATGTGGAAAAGAAAATGTTGCAGTGTCCCTAGAATGGATCGTCTGAGAAGCTGTACGATTGGTATGATGATGCCGACTTAGATTAGTCATAAGCTGTTAACACACTTTTGGAGGCAAAGCCATGCGTCTGGCATGCAGACTGCCCCGCATAATTGAACGGTTTCAATCATTAGTGACCTGAAGGCGAACAGGATCACCGTCCAATACAAGAATTTTGCTCGAGCTGTCCACTTATTGGAGAAAAGAGGTTTGTTTTATTACAGATAAACTGAAAGATCGGTGTACTTGTCATGTAGAGATTTATTGGATTGACTGTGTAGTGTAAGAGGGCTGATGGCGGATTATTGAATATCTCACCGACCCTCAGGTAATTTTGTTATATAGTTGGTGAAAAGGGTGATGGAGGAATATAGAGGACATCACCACCCTAATTGAATGAACGATATGTAAATAGGTAAGAATGCATTTAAGAATGAGTTGATTTAAAAGTTTATTGCGTTGGGGGCTGAAATGACTTTGCTGATTACTGCCAACTTCACTGGAGTGGCCGATCCTAGAGATCTGCCGGTAATTTTTTATAAATTACAAAACCTGGACTGCGAGATGTGATGGGTGAAACTCCATACACCCACGTGCAGATTTAGCCTTATATAAATATAAATTCAGAATGATATTGATGTGGAAAAATGAAAATACACTTTTTATCGTGCCTGAGAGCTTGTAACACTGAATTGAGTTGTTAATTGTTGGGAAATTGTAAATCCGTACCGATAGGGGCTGATGGTGTGTGAATTAATCCACATGGTATAAATAGTATCGTCGCTTACATATATCATTATCAAATCAAAGATCATTCTAATTGCCTAGTTTCCTAAAGATCAGACGTCAGAATAACTTCGTTAGTTTTAGATAATATTTTTTTTTATCCTCGTTTTGATTAATGGGGCTTGGTTTTCAACGTGCCACGACTTAATTTCCTCCCATTTGTCAGGTGAGTTCGTGTCTTTCCGCCTCAAATAGTAATATCCACCGTTGGTTAACGTGACTTTTTGAGTATTGTGGAAGCACTAATAGCGAGAAAGAATAATTGGCGCGACACGACTTCGTTAATACTCTTCTACAAATTTTCTCCACTATTCACTAACGGCCGGGCGAGATTGATGGCCGCTGAAATTACGCTCAATAAATATCAATTAAACGATAAGTGGCCCTTTTCGGCGATGTTTCACACAGAATACATATTTTCCGGTTATATGTTGACTTTCTATTTATTCATTGACGGCTTAAAGGCTTTTACAACGGCTTCGATAAATTGCGAAATAATTTCAAACTACCGTTCGAGAGTCAGTAATGAATGACATACTATGCAGTGATTTAGTTTAATTAGAACCGATTTAGAATTACTTAATGTAAAGGGCTAATGTGTGGTGGTTATGGTGACCGTTAGTCAGTGATTACCCGGAGATCGTGAGATGAGGTCTGGTGTGACGGATATTTTGTATATCAACCAATATCTTTCATAAATATTAATTAATTGATCAATCGTACCAGGAACTGTAATGGATTATAGAAAAACATTTTCTTCACGCGCCAACATGCCGATCTTAAGATATTTATAAAGATCGAAACGTTGGCGCGATAAAGAAAATGTTTTTCTAAAACCTGCGTCACACCAGACCGCTTCTCACGATCTCCGAATAATGAGTAAAGGGCTAAGTTCTATCTCCTTATAAATAAACTTCAGCAGTAGTCGTGCTAACGATTTGCTTATATTTACTAAAACTATAAACCACGTTAAGAAAGATTTATCTATACGATAAAAGGCAAAATAAATTCTTCCTGGGGGTCAATCACAGTAAATATAAAGAATCAACCAACATAAGTTGATAAAAAATGTAATTTTTCATATGATATAATAATCTAATCTATGCTAAGTCAATGATAGCTCCTTTCTTAGCGATTTCAGCTTTATATCGCACCGCATGGCGAAGAATCACTCGGCATCGCACTACGTTGCTTGCAGTCGAACAGGTAGCACGCTAATTCATGAAAATTTAATGAACGCGCTTTGCTATGCCAGCTTCTACTCGTGCGATATCGCATCTACCGGCATGCAAAATGGTTAAAACCCGTAGTTTTTTCGATCGTTTTGTCTCATCCTCGTTGTTTCGGCCCGTCCAACTTTTTCGGCTTTTTGTCATCGTTCTCATCATAAATCATCATACATGAAAATGACGAAATCTATCTCTCAGGCATAAAACACTGAAACTGGCGAAAGGCCTTACTAAACCAGCGAGGAGGCAGAGCAATTAAACCGGACTGGAGCAAGCAAAATGTTATCGCAGACCAAATAGAAAGAAACAAGCATGTTTTTTATGCTCAAAATGATATTATCCAGAGCACCAGTATAATGTTTACAATATTATTTTAATGGAGGGTTGTAAAATGTTTTTCATCTATTTAAGACTAATAACATGAAAATAATTGTAGATTTAAAACTATATAATCCATGTCAAAAATGATTTAAAAATTATTGTTTATTTTTGTTATCCATTTATAGAGATGACGATAAACATGAGAATTTTTTGTCATTGTTACGAGGAATTCCAGTGGTTGTGCCCGATAGTGAGTACAAGCAGAGTAAATAAAGCGGCGTGGAATCAGTGTGAGCCGTGTTCACGCAGCGATTAGAGATATGACGCAGAGTACGATGCGAGGCTGTATCGCTTGAGTAGAACCTGAAATCGCAAAGAACGTCACATCCATTGACGTTGCTTGAATTAGCGCGCGACCTGTTTACACTAGGTGTGGAGCCGAGCGATATCGTGCGAAGCAGCTCTGGTAGAAACATAAATTGCAAAGAAAGGACTGTCGTGACGTCATGGATTATACACTTGATCTTTCAATCTTTTTCATGGGACAGTAAAAACTTGACTGTTTTAAATACGACACGATATTTACATGTTTGTTTTTACCAATTTAACCACCAGCCCTCCCAAAAAATGTGAATTTGAACAATACAATAAACAAGGGCGAACCCGGCCGACAAGACGGATGTTAATTTAGTTTCCCTCAAAAGCTGTTTTGATACGATTAAGCGAAATCATTTTGTGCAGCCGTCGAGAAAGGACGGCTTTAGATTTTTATGAGTCGCTATTATACGAAACCTGTTCAAAAAATTTGCATTTAAGTCAGTCTCTCGGCTTTAAAGATACCGTCCGATATTACCATCCCAAGTACTCGCTGATACTGGTTCTTTCCTTTCAAATTTTTATTGAATCAAAGTCTGCGAAATTGTCCCTTCTATCCCTATTATATTGAGTAGTTTTTAAAACTAATAATAAATATGCAAATGTCTGTTTATTAGTGACTTGACGGTTATGACATTAGGCAAACTATATACGTGATATATGAACCAGCACACAACCGAAAAAATGGCCAAATTAGCTAGGATAGGCCAGGATGGCTGGGCAACTAACCCATCATAGGAAGATTGAATCAGTCTGGCAATAATTTTTGTTCTCATACTTTCAATAATGAAATCGACATTGCAGCTAAATATACCAAACATGATTCTGACTGGATACCGTTCGGAATAATGTGTTTGCTTGAGAGAAAAAAATATGTCAGACCAATGGTGGTTTTCCATTTAATTACAAATCGGGGTGATCCTTCCAATACCCTACCACATACTTGCATTATTTTACTAGAATATTTAAAAAAATTAACGATTAATAGTATTAATTTATTAGCGTCAGACCATTGTAAACAGAAAAGTGTGTTTTCGGAGAGGTTAGAATATCATATATATTCGTTCAGCGGTAATATTTCATATTAAAACCAAGAAAAGAAATTTTATAAAGAGGTTTTATTTTTAATTTTATTATTAAAGAATTATTTAAATTATTATCAACGAAAGCTCGTTTCTTTGCAATTTAAGGTTACACGTGCAAACCTCATATCAAGGGATAACGAGGTATACCTCACAGTATAAAGGTGTCGCACATTCAAAGCAAAGTCAATGAGTGCCCTATTATTTACGAATTTCAGGTTCTTCTGGCGCAAAGCTCTGTAAAGAGGTAGGTAGCACGCTGCATGCAAAGTCAATGAGGGGTAGGGGTAAATGAGGCGGTCACAAGGTCTTCGGCCCCTCGACCTGAGTAGATCTATTGTGCTCCTCTAGTTTTTTTATAATTCACTGGCTAGCTTCAGGTGGTTAATCAACATCCATAGCATTATCACCGGCTCCTTACTGCCGGATTTTGTTTGAGGCATTTCCTCCTCTAAGGGCACGAATTTACACCTACATAGACCCTCACAATCACATAGAATGAGTTTTTCGGTTTCCTCTTCTTCCGTACAGTATCTGCACAGTATTTTTTCTGTCAGTACATCTATCATGCAGGGTGCATATGCCTGTTATTTTGCAGTACCTTCGACAGGAGTCCAACCAGAATCGTTGTTCTGTTGCGGTTTCCTTCCAGTAATTTTTTTTCTATATTTGTTCAGTGGTTCTACTGTGAATCTCTTCGTCCGCCTCAGACATATAGTATTATAAAAACAGGTTTTGGACTCATTAAGGATCCATTTTAAGATGTATCCTCTTTTGCAGCAGGGTTCTAACACCCCCCACAGGCTCATACTGGTCTGGAGACCGTCATCATCTATTCAGCTAGTTCACAGCCTACGACTCCTTCCTTCTTTATCTCGTCCCGTTATGTGCTGCAATCATATGAGGGTCTCCAGGAGTTGAGTTCCCAGGGTACCATCAGCCACCGCAGCACGGAAATAGCCTATGTGTACATCTTGAGGGAGGCGCAACTATTGTCTCGACGCCTTCAGCATACGTTCATAGCCTCGTCCTGCAGTCACTACTCACAGTACGCAGTCACACTCTTCTCCATGATTGTCGCGATGTATCTTGGGAATTCCCAGGCGATCCTCTCCTCTTTATGGGTTCGGTAGGTCTTTGGTGGCTAACTCAATTCAAAGATTGGTGACTAGATGAAGGCCATGGATGCGTTTTCGTGCACAATTGAGGCAAGCAGGGCAACATTTTCCAATGGGCCGTTTCATCCACCCCTATGTGTAGGGTTATGCTGTCGCTCAGCTAGCCTCCGCAGATTTTCAACGTCCGCAGGGAATATATGGACACCGCTATAACTTCGGTGCTCTTCGAGTTCGGAGAAGAGATAACGCTCCCGGAACCTCCCGGCCGGGCCTCCGGGTCAATTTGGGTTACCTCGACGAGTCCACAATGAGGGCCCTGCCGTGATCCGGAATAGGAACCGTATTCCCCTTCGCCCATTGCCATCCTCTAAACAGAGTGAACACCCTTGTGCTCTCGACACCCGAGTCCGCGGACACCGGTGGAAAGAAGGAGACATTGCGGTGAGATGGAGTCACGCTACTCGGCTAGGTTTCAGAAACGGGAAGGGCATACTCGCAACGCACTTCTCAGTGACGGCGTGTGTGCATCTCCACCTGCACACCTACATTTCTCTGATTTAAAAAACTGGCGAATTTAATCAATTACGAATTCTTGAAAAATAATCTTCATAATCCGTCACATACTCTACCTCCTACATATTTATAACGTCACCCCTTCTTACAGAAAACGTTGTTCACAATATAGGGCTACAGACGACTCACCCAAGAATCCCTACATACGACTAAAAAGATAGAACTGAACCGACGATACCGATTCTTAACAGACTACTAGACAACAGGTCTAAACGTCTAACGCGTCTACATTGGATGGCTTCCTCTCGTCACATGGATTTAAAAAAACATCAATAAGCTTATCAGTCAGTATTATTCCTCAGAACCTTTGACGTATTGTAAGAGAGGTAATACCGTTAATCGCATTATTCCAAAATATGCTTCACTTTAACAACTGCACCGAACAAGGGGCATTTCATAAGTCTCCTTCTGATGAGATCGTCATGTGTCAGGCGAGTGTGGCCTATCATCAATTGTGTGAGAATGATTCTGTCTCTATTTTATATTTTCTGAGAGCCAGGTTTTTACTATCATTTTGCTTTTAACTTTTCGGTCATGTCAACCCAGTAGATGTTTTAATCTTTTTTTACGTACAGAGCCATGCGGCATTTTCGCAACTCTGCCGGCCCGTTCATTTCCGTTGGTCACAAGATGACCCGGAATCCGCAGGATTGCGACGCTCCTTTTCCATCAATATCCGTCACAAAAATATTTCAACTATATAATTATTTCACTATATAAATATTTTAAAAATCGTTAAAGTTTGCCAACCCTACCCCAACTAGTGATAACCGCTTAATAATAAGTTGAGAAGTTCTTAATATATGCTTTTCTATATATCATTGTGGTTAATTGACATTAGATGTTGCGGATTGCTGTCGCAAGTTTGGAGTTGATTATTTACGATAATGTCATGTGATTGTTCTGCAACATTTTAATCTATTTTCACAAAATAATTCTCCATGTAAATATATTTTGGCGAAAATACAAATGTTAGGAAATTTCCTTTTTTCAAAACAATAAATCTGACTAAACAGGTAACTTAAAGATGGTTCAGTTTTACGCAGTTCATAGGCTGATCCATGAAAGTCAATGACTGCACCTTTATTTGCTATTTCTCCTTATGCACAGGCGACATCCCATCCCATCTCGCAGAATCACACGGCATCGCTCACGATACAAACCAGTCGCATGCTGATCCATGCAAAGGCAACGAAAGTTTCTTTTAGCAATTTAAGCCCCTACTTACTCGAAATCGCATCGCGACGAATGGCACATTCCCATCGGCTTGACCGACCTTTACAGCTAATGCTGGTGGGACAAAATTTAACAATCGTAAACAACAAAGTAGATCTTCATCACCCTGTATATTGCGTCTACATAAAGTTTTAAATATCGTTGCTCTTGCAGCAGCTCCAATGTTTTTCTCTATTGCCCCACACTATTTAACATATTTCATACAATTATTTAAAATTTGAAAAATGTGTGCATCTTACAATCTTTTATCATAGATATTTTGTTTGTAAATATTCATTTTTAAAAGATACACTTGCATATACAATTGAATTATACTGTTATTCCCTCCACTGCTCCTAGAAATAAAACCGGATCAATAAATTCCAATCTGAAAATAAATAATTTTAAAAAATATTTTGTAGCAAGGTGATGACTGGTGGTTAGAGCTTAGAAAAATAAAATGATTTAATGCTTGGATTCGAAGCTAATAAAAAGTAAAATTGATGGTGAGGAAGGATGAAAAGGAAAACATTGAAAGGCTTATGACTGGACGAGGTCAAGCGAACTCCTTAAACCTGAACCTGGGATGAAAATAATTAACAAACATTATATACGCTCGTTCTAAGGTTTTGATCAAGGGTAATCAAACTTTAACATGTGCATCGTTTAAAGGTCAAACTCTTTATAAACACGAGGAATTCTTCAGGCGTTCATGGATATCGGCTTTTTAAGATGGGACTCCACTGCTTCCTTCCAAGCTATTACATTTTTCCAAATAATTTCTAAACCATCTCGGATGACTTGCCTATCCGGACAGTTACAAAATATTGTGAAAGTTGGATTAGCTACGTTTTTCTAAAATCTTTTGAATATCTTATAGAAACAGCCAGTACTGCTTGCTATGTTTTATTATATTTTCTCCGTAAACCGTTAAATATCTCAATCTATCCATTGCAAGCTTGAACATTCCGATTTCTTATATCTGTTAATTCCACCATTTGTTATCTTTTATATTGTTAATTTTTAAATGTTGTACCATTAATGATATCCCTCTGGACATCCAAGGAGATCGTGATTGCTAGGGTGTCAGGGTCTTGGATTTATCACATTGTGGTGGTCAAAACGCACCTTTGCAGTTTTAGTTTTCTGAACCCTAACAACTTCAATTTTTTCACTCACACATTGCAAACAAAAGATTGGTCAACGTGGAAAACAAGCCTATTGAATAGATCGCTGTGAGCGAGGTTAGTTTTACGATTCTGGTGACAAGTTATTGATGTAATAATCCTGCTTAGTACGAGAGGAACCGCAGGTTCGGACAATAGGTCCATGCACTCGGTAACATGCCAGTGGTGAGAAGTTACCATCTAAGGCCAATCCCGACTACAAACAAAGATACTCCGTGAGTCTCGTGAGTTGAAAGGTTCAAAATCATGCGACTTGAACAGGTGGTTCGTTTACAGGCTCCGTCGTAAAAGCTTTGCCCTTCGGGGAGATCGTCGGTAGACAACATTAGTTTAAATATATAAATTGTTTGTACTTTAAAACAATGTTTTTTTATACCATTTTGGGTAAATGAAAATATTGTGAAATTTTTCTGTGTGGTCTGAGGGGAGGTGATCCTATAGAATAGTTGTCACTTATGATTTTAATCTGCCTGTCCTTGTTGAGGTGGTCTTCCAGGAGCATTTTGGTATCTTCAGATATTGGTCTGTGTCATTTCTTTAGTCAAAATACTTGCCTCGTATCCCAAATCGCCACTACCCGCAATCTCTAATCTTTTCGAAATGCCATTAGTGAAAAATAAAATTGCATTGATATATTTCTAAGTGAACACACACCTCCTAAGTGTGAAATTAAATGTTTTAAAAAGTTTGTCCCTCCGGTCTTAACCAACGTGAACGTGCATCAGGACTCTAAAAATGCAATAAAAAAATATGATTTAAAAAACGGGCAGAATCGGTGAGCCGGACGGGCAGAGAAGGTCTTGCAATCAAGAGGACTGAGCGGTTTGTATATTTGTGTGAAAAATGGTTCGTATATTTATGTGTACAAACGTATATTTTACGCCGAAGGGCAGAGTGCATTTTAGTCAGCCACCACTCCCTGTCACGACCCTTCAGGGCGAGCAGGGGAGGAATTGGAGCAGTAAGCCAGGTCTTTATTTTGATTTTCGTTGTTCTTTTGAATTTTAGTTTTGCGACGCACGACATGCAAACATATTTGGCCCTCCGGGCCGGATTAATGAACCCCTTTAAAGCTACTTGGTTGGTAACAAAAACAAAAATCAATCTACTTCCTGAAAGCAAACCATGTCAAATAATTCAGAGGGAAAATCTTACTCGACTTATTCCATCGCCGCGGCCCCGGCCGGTGTCTGACGGCCTGCAACGCCCCCTGGATCTGCCACGCATCGCCCTTCTGTTTTCCTCCATCTCCTTAGGCCTTGATGAACAACTTTTTCTATGTATGCAACAAAAATGAATAAATAAAAATACTCTAGAAATATAACTCAATGCTTAATAATTAACTAAATTGATAATAATTTGTTATTGTACGTTATTACGAATAATAATCACAATTATTTTCCGCTCTGACTGGAATAATTCTAGACGTTAATATTATAATATATACAGGGTGGTTCTATATGAAACGGGATTAATGAAGGCAGTTGGAATTATAAGGGAAACAATATAGGACATTCGAAAATTTTACATTTAATGAGTAAGGTTAATAAGCAATTACTAAGTGTTAAAACACCTCACATTTACTCCATGTGATTATAACTACAAGCTCAAATACACAAGAGCATTCAAGTCGGTCCGGTGTAAGGACTCCTTCTGGAGAGATGAGAGAAGGGAAGGTAGAGAGCTCAGAAGAAAAGAAATAAGTTCTAGCGATCACTCAGAAACTGGCCAAACGTTAAGCCATAAAATTAGAAGAACGTTGTTCCTCATAATAGTAAAAGTGAAGTGCAGATGGCACCACTTTGATAGGCTGACTTTTTTGGGAAGGAATCTGAGCTTCTCTCTTTTCTTTTGAGTTATCTAAGGTTATGGTATAAAAAACGAACAGACTTTGGTACAATGCAGATATTGTTAAATTAATAGGATAATTTTTTGGTGGGGACTGGAACTTGGCCCTTTTTTGACGGTTTAGTTTCTGTTGGGATTCACTTTTCTTTAATATTCTTACCTTCCGCTATGATGTTTACTTTGTCTGAATGTTTCGTTTGTAACTGGCTTCCTATAAGAATATTTGATAGAAACGAACGAAAGCGTTTGAAAGTCTTCTACCGGACTAATCTAGAGCGTTGAGAGCTCATTGACTTAAAAGACCGGCGGAGGAACGGACCGCTTTGATTACAGCAAAATATTTCCTAGAAATAAACCGCTGTTAAAATTTTAGCAATGGAATCTTAACGACAATGGGAATAAAATTGTATTTTGCTCCAGTGGCTGTCAAATACTCATCAAACAATTCGGTTAAACGCGTGTGATCCTGATGAGAGTGAACAGATCAATCTAGAGTTGATGTAACCAACAAATTTTCTACACTCTGAATTAAACAAAAATGTTCATTCGCAATATTTTACATTACAACAACTCATCCTAACATGAGAAATAAAAAAATAAAACACGAATTAAAAAAACTAATGCGGAATGCATTTATGGCGGCTGGACGTGCCGATAAAGTAGCCGAATTGCCATTTTCTTCCCTTGACGGTCGCTTCTCCGATTTAAATTATGCTCATGGGCGAAAGGCGAATGTATATTCATCAAATTGTTAATTAAGTCTCAGAGAAATACCTGTTGCTCTTTATTATTCTAGTCATCAAGCCATTATTTTTGTAATGAAAAACCGGATCCAACCGAGTAATACTCCTTTAAGACAAGGCTTTAAAGTCTATTTATCAGCTAGAGAAATGGGTGGTCCTCTAAACTTTGCATTTTATTCTCACGGATTAAAATTATTTAAAAGAAAAAAATAAGCCTCTGGGATTATTATCGGTGAGGAATAATAGTAATAAATTCCATTATTTTTTGTATTTTACGTATTAAAATCCTTGCCGTCAATTTATGTATCTCTCTCTTTCACTGTTCTCTCTCACCCTCTCTCTCGCTCTCACTCTCTCTCCTTATCTATCTATTTATCTCTTTCTCACTCCCTCTACTTCTCTATCCTTCCTTTCCCCTTCTTCTATCTAATTCTCTTTTCAATAAATCTACTTCTGCGTATCCCGCTCTGTCTTTCCTACCCCTATCAATCTCCCTCACTCTCTCTCTCTCTCTCTCTCTCTCTCTCTCTCTCTCTCTCTCTCTCTCTCTATTGTTCCACTTTCTTTTTTTTTCTCACTCTATCTCTCTCGTTCTCTGTTATCTGTTGTGAATAGTCATTCGAAAGTCCCAACCATCTAACCACGATAATTTTGTTCAAAAATAATTCTGCCCTTTTTTTCAACATAATCATTTTGTTTTTCGCACATATTTACAAATATTGGCTTTTTAAATGTAAATAATATTGATTACTTATATTGAATAATCTTAAAACTGATACTATTTGACCAAATTTGAATGTTTTTTCAACGAGGAAACTGCAATATGAATGAATATGACAACAATAACCCCCTCACAATCTTTCTCACAAATAGACGATTAATATTACTAAGACAGGATTTACAGGATGGAATCATTTTTTCTTATTAATATCAATGATTATTTATTAAATGGGTGGAGGCGGTTGATGCGATATCACTGTAGGGTGAAGGTCCCGTGTTCGAATCCAGCAGCCTTCAATTCGAACCCGACATACTTCCAAATGGCCTTTTTTCGAAAAGACTGGCACCCCGAGGGTTTATACCACCTCTGTTGTTGCGAATCCTTGTAAAAAAATAAATAAAATATTTATTAAATGAAATGGTTGTTATGTATCAATAAACTATTGGGTTTTTATGATTATTTTGTGATTTTATTTAGATTTTATACTTTCATAAGCTTACATTAATTATTAGAGTTTTTTGGATCATGAAATCATGTAGGAGTAGTATTGATTTGATATGAATTAACAATATTTAGCTTTCTTGTCAATGATTATGTTTTTAATTTATTTAAATTTTATATTTCACTTCCTTATTAAGCTTAGAGAAACAAATTTTCTAATACAAGTTAACCGTTTTACTTTAATTATTAGAATTTTTCTAAAGCATAAATCATGTAGTAGTATTTATTTGATATTAATCTTTATTTGATTAGTAATCATAATTGACCGTATTACTTATTCCAATTAAGTAATAATTTTGGTTTTGTTGTTCATTTTTTTGAATTAATTTATATTGTATATTTGTGTTTCATACTAGAATTGTATCACTTTAATTTTTATAAGGCTTTCAAATATAAGAGAGACCAGGAAAGTGGTATAATCCAATGGAAAATTATTGGAGAAGAAGATGTAGAGCGCGTTGTCGCCGTACTTGGTCTTGGACAGTGGCGCCTTCTCTGACTCAAAATCGGTACTCAGTCGTCCCAAAACCTTCGTCATTGTATGCGGTACTTTTGTTCACACGTTTTGTATCATCCTTTTTTCTTTGTGTAATAAAGAAGGCTCAGTGAAAACTATTCTTGTTCATTGAATCCCTATAACTCTGCTAACAGAAATTCTCGTGACTTAAATTTTTTTTAATGAACTAAATATTGTCAATAAAGATTTCGAAGGAAGAAGAAATTTTGCCTTAAACTCTTATGTGACGATTGCGCTTATTTCTAACAGCGCATCTTGAGTAAAAACGTAATATTAACACATTGAGTATAAAATCACATTATGTATAAAATGGAAGGTTTATGGGTCGACAAACAGCTGAGGTCTTCGCCGGCCCTCCGCATGTATTCCTTCTCTTTCCTGTCTTTCTCGCGTGTTTTGTATTGAACTGCAGCCGTTTAAGCATCTCGATCTGGTTACTGACTCTCTGGTTTTACTTGTCGTTAGTTTAAAATGTTAGCCTCTTGTTAGTTCCTCAGGTTGACAATTTAAGAATAGATACACAATATGCAATACATAACATATTGCTACAGACATAGAACTCTGGTCACATTCACTCCCCCAGAGTACTCGATAATCCTCGGGGCGGAGTAAATAAACCCCTTCTTTTCACGCTAATAAATTACATTCAACCTAATATATTAACACACATCGCACACAACACAAACACATATAAACTATATACATTTGAAGATACCTACAACCCTGAGGTACCGGTACAGCTATTTGTGCCCGCTGCCGTACCCCAAGACTACGCACAGGTCCGATGATATTCCAAAATATTGCCTATAAACATAAATACAATCACATTATTACGAAAAAAAGTATTGATCAAACTGTTGAAAAACATTATTATTGACAATTTTTTTAAAATTTTGATATCGGATGAGTTATTTGCAAGTCATAAATGATTGATATTTTTAGCTAACAATGTACATTTTTTATTCTTTGTTCTAACAGATTTTTTTAATGGAAACGATCATATTTTATTTCCTGTTTGTTGTTTGCCGATTGTTATGTTTTTTCATATAGTACAAATCGTTTAAGAACAAATCTAACGGACGAACAAAAGTTGCAAAATATCTTTCTCAATAAGAGGAATTTATTGTTAACAAGAACGAGGGTGGCAAACAATGACCGGGTTCCCCAATATCGGTTCTGATTACACTGTAGAAGGGGTGATAATTGGAGCCTCCTGATTGGTACATTGTACACCTCAACCTTCACACAATCTGTCCCAATCACTTACCTTTGTCCGAAATTCTCGGCACTCTTAAAATTAAGTGCCAACAGTGATTGTTTGTGTGCAAAAATAACAATAAAAGTTCTTCGAGTTTTCAGCTTTTCAGTTTATTCAAGCTTTGATTGGAACATGTACGGCTTAGTAGCAATGAAGATTTACAAAACTGTTTAATTAACGTTTTGTGATTTTTTTACATGCAGTCAACTTATTATTCATCTTCAGGTAAAAAAAGGATTCAACCTAAACATAGTTAATTTCAAACAGTTTTTTAAACGGAAGGTCGTCTTTATATACTGCTACTGGAGTGGAATTTAGGAACTAAAACAGAAAATGTCACAAGAGCTATACACGACAGTAATAAGAGCGAAGATATCCTATGGCTCATAATCATGTGAAGTAAACCGCAATTTGTGCAATGGCTCTGCGTGCCTTCATTCTTTCAACGCCTTTTACGCGTCTTTGATTATAA
The DNA here is from genome assembly GCA_039619505.1 of Cimex hemipterus. Classification (NCBI taxonomy): domain Eukaryota; kingdom Metazoa; phylum Arthropoda; class Insecta; order Hemiptera; family Cimicidae; genus Cimex; species Cimex hemipterus. Next base: position 31,681,458 of record CM077100.1, on the reverse strand, counting down.
ACTGTAGCAATTTGAGGTCTGGTTGTAAAGCTCAACAAAAACCAATTAACCCAGGGAATAGCGTAACTATTGACCGCGCAGGACCACAAAAACATCAAAGAAGTAAAAAATTCAATTTTAATTTTATAAAATCAATCAATCATAAAGGCAGCGACTATCCGCGTTCTCTGTTTCGATTCTTGGTTACAACAGTCTTGTTTTACTGTATATAATACTGAACGTTTTGTGTGGATGTTTTAAGAGTTCGTGTATTTATTAAGGTGAATATGCGGTTGGAGAAGGTGGACGGCTCATCGACCCTAGGTAAGTTATATAGCATGGTGCTGGAGGAATATCGAGTACTTCATCACCCTAATTGTGTGAATGATATGTAAATAGGCAAGATTGTATTTAAGTAGTTATTTTTAGTTAGTTTCACGAGCGGGATTCGAACCACAAACTTTGAGTAAAAAAGCCACCGCTCTAACCACTTGAGCTATCGTAACTTGTGGGGGAGTCCTGATGGGAGCCCTAGGCTTCAGCGTGGGCATTGGATATCTGGACAGCGCAAGGAATAAATACTGAGGAACGCCCGAAGTCGTCTCTTACCGGGCAACTCCATTTGCTTTGGACATAGTAGGTAACGGTGCAGGGCGAAAAACGAGATTATGTTGGCATCACCAGATGGTTGATGGCATACCCCTACATGACCTCGCGGCTGGCTCTAGAAATTGCGAGGCCTACAAGCGAGCAATAGTGAAAGTCAAGAGCTCGATAGATTTTGTACAATCGGCTAGAAAAGCGGAATCGAAGGAAGAGCTCTTGCCTGATACTAACTCAGGAATCGTGGCATACTGCGATATGTAAAGCTATGGGGTTAGCTGCCAGAGCCATCTAGGCCCAAAACCTTAACCAAACAAGAACAGCCACATATGCTCCTAACAAGAGCCTAAAAATTTTAGACTTACCCGAAAGCGCTGGCTACATGACATTCAGTAGGCTACCATGGACCTTGCTGTCTCTGTCTTTTGTGATAACCAGCGACAAATTTCGACTTAGATCGAATCCGCGAAGTGACTACCAAGTGCATAGACATAGCTATTTCTGCTACATCATTGCTAGTGACTTCAACGAACATTGTCAGGCATGGGGACATTCCCGAAGAGACGAACAGCCTGAATTCTGGATACGCTTGGTGAAGAGGTTATACAACTGGTCAATAGGATAAGGATACTTACTTAGCGACGCAAGGAGAAGAGCAATTGCCGCCCCCATTAACACACCGCCTGGTCTTTTCTATTATAGAACATGCTATGAAGAGCGATCATAAATGGATTAGAGCGGAATTCCTCCCACAAGCGATATTTCCGAGCCCCGAACCACGCTGCAGAATTAACATCAACAACTTCCGCAAGGTAGAGCTGTTCTACATGCGGTAACCAGACAGGAGGTTGACGGAAAAGATCGCAGCCATCACCAGAGTTTGGTACGTAGCACCGGCCGGATCAGCCATAGTTCCGCAAAGCACTCAGGACCATCATGTTGTACCGCAGAGCTAATGGAATTGAATGTAGCGGCTCAGAGCAACAGACGTAGGACCCAGAGTTCCTACTGGGCTAACGAAGAAGCGCTCCGATTACAGTAATAAACACGATTTTCGACGTGAGCTGCGAAAGCAGAAACGTGAATCCTGGAGAAAGTTCGTCAAGCGACATGACATTGAGTGTCACATTTCATCCTTGTCTCGCTACTCCGGCAAGAATAGCTGCAGTAAAGGCCATCAGAGGTGCTACGCGAGGCATAGACAAAAGAAGGTTCTACAGGGCCATTTGCGAATCGGTTCTTTTCTATGCTGCACCAGTTTGGTCACGAGTGAAACGAAAGAATATCCTTGAAATAACCCAACGCGTCGCGCTTCTGTCGGTCACTTGTTCATACTGCACAACATTACCCGGAGTCCTACAAGTATTAGCTGGCCGACCACCAGTTGACTTTCGGGAGAAATATATCTGCGCCAAATGGGAGCTCGAAAATAATAATGGCCATCACAGTCAGCACAGAACGACCACCGGGCAGTGCACTGTACTAAGTGCCCAGAAATAAAGTCCCGGATGGCTAAATCAACGACGTATTGAGCCGAAGGTTGTGGGTTCCAGTCCCCCTCGTGACACTAATTTCTCAACACAGCTAAACACCTTAAATTTTAAAAAATAATTACAATAATTAGTATGGTAATATTTGTATGGTTATATACACCACTACGCTAATGTATATTTAAGAATGAAAACAGGGTTGCTTTATTAGACCTTTATTACGGATAGTTTGTGTACCTAACGTGTGTTGAAAGTAAATATCTTTATATACGTGAATGTGTAGTGTAAGAGGGCTGATGAAACCAAATCATAAAGAAATATAGAGATTATGAGTTCTACTAAAAAGAAAAGAAAATCTCAATACAAATTATATGCTAATACGTAACACTAAAGGTTAAAAATGAAAAGCTCAATTAAACAAGCCAAGAAGACAGTATCAAATATGCTATTAAAAACCTGAACTTAAATGACAAAAACGAACAGGTGTCTGTGCGAGCGTTAGCCCCTTCACCAATAAATTTACAATCTACATGTTGCTTGACGATTTGAAACATTCATGAAGACACTGGGAAGAACGATGAGAAATAGCGCGGACAGTCCGGTGAAAGGGCATAAATGGGCAATATCTTAACAGAAAGGAAGAAGTAATGTATACAGGTGTTCCGGAAACAGCCGTCAACACTTTCGGTTTTATTATTCTACAGGTTAGTCTACATATCAAATCTGACTACACCCCCACTATTTCTATTATTAGTAATCTGTTTCTTGATTGTATTAGGCGTATTCCGGGTTTCGTGTTACTTAGGCTTTTCACAATTTTCTCCATCAAGCCCCTGTATGTTATGCCATCTTAAAACTACTGTAAATTTAATTACAGCAGTAGAGAACGCTAAAAATCTTCAAGATTCATTACTTTCTTACACTGTAAACGTAAGTAAACACAGTAAAAAAATCAGTTAGAATATAAATTTTAATTTCCAATTATACATTTTACCCAACCCATCCGATTCGTGGGTCGATCCCGCTCGTGACACTAACGTTTTCATCTCAACCAAGGCCATAGATAAAAAATATAATTAATTGAATTAATCAATAAGTTAATTATGACTGCTAAACATATATTGAATAAATTGTAACTATTTTCCAAAGTTCATGACTAAAGTTTAAGTAAGATTTTTTGCCTTTTATGGCGCTTGCAAAAAAGCTGCCTCTGTAAAATTAACATTTAATTGCTAAAAATTTTATTTTTTTTATTACAAATTGCTTGAAGCCGTAGCGAGATGATGACATTAAGCAATAATGAAATAATGCAAAAGTAAGCGAACATTATTACATTTGCACAAAATTGATCATAATAATAAAAACACGCTAAGAATTAATCCCGATGGACTTTAAAATATGGAGACTATTAAAAATTATGACTGTTTCGTACAAGTCACAAGTAAGGGCTACTCCTACAATTTAGGAATCGGGGGCGTCGGTGGCCGCGAGGTTTCGTCTTTGACACGGCGCTCATCACTGTAAGGTAAAGGTCCCGGGTTCGAATCCAGCGGCTCATTCGAACCCGACATACTTACAAATGGGCTTTTTTCAAAAATACCGGCACCCTGAGTGAGGGCTTACATGACCTCTGCTGTTGCGAACCCTCGTTAAAAAAAAGTAAAGAATAGCAGTAAAATCTGTCAGGAAATAATATCATGCTCTTATTCTTCAGAAAATGTACATCTTGAATTGAATTGAAATTTTTTAGAAGGTTGTTGTTTTTCCTTCCATTCAATTTTGTACTGAAGAGTCTTCTTTGTGTTGGTTCTACAGGGCCATTTGCGAATCGGTTCTTTTCTATGCTGCACCAGTTTGGTCACGAGTGAAACGAAAGAATATCCTTGAAATAACCCAACGCGTCGCGCTTCTGTCGGTCACTTGTTCATACTGCACAACATTACCCGGAGTCCTACAAGTATTAGCTGGCCGACCACCAGTTGACTTTCGGGAGAAATATATCTCCGCCAAATGGGAGCTCGCAAATAATAATGAAATGAAATAAGAAAATGTACATCTTGAATTGAATTGATATTTTTTAGAAGGTTGTTGTTTTTCCTTCCATTCAATTTTTTACTGAAGAGTCTTCTTTGTTTACTGTGCCATACTTTCATTATATTTTTAATCGATTATTCGAAATTTTAAAGAATAATTTTTTTAAACATTTTATAGTAAAAAAGTCAATTTTTATCGATTGAATTTTAATTTTAGTCTGGTGATATCTGACCTTTTATAAATTAAACGCATGCTTTTAATGCTCGTTAGTAGAGGGAACTTTTCTGTGACGTATTGGTTATTATTGACAGGGTTAAGGAAATCGTAATTAAACTTTAAACCAAAACTGTAGAAACTCGTACAAGTTAATGTTTTAACAGATGTCAGACTTTGTTTGCATCACGCTACAATAAATCCTGTAGGAACTAATGAATCCTACTGGACTTTTAATGCCCTTGCCATTGATGCAATCAAATTTACGGAAGAATTAACGTTTTATGAGATATGGCTTTAGGACTTAACGCGAAATGTAACGAAAAATTAAATATCTCGAGACAAATAATGAGAATAAAATTTTGGACAATTGAAGGTTTTTAGTCTAAAAACATGGAGGATAAGCGGAAGGATTTACGTTTACCGGATAGCCGTATAGCATTTTAACTTGGTGTTAATGCATGAGAGATTATCTCAGAACACTCCTGTAATTCTCTTCCACATATTGCAATTCTTTCTGCAATTTTTAGAGACATAATTAGTGAAAAGGCAAACAAAGCAGTGCTATTAAAAATCACCTATGGGCGAGATTCGGGCGAAAAATTAACGATTCAATGTTTTTACAAAATCATTAAGTCACTATTTTCGTGGTCCGCTTGACCAATTAATAAACGACAATTAATGAAGGTTTTTAGTCGATGCGAAAAAAAGTTAATGGCACGAGAGGGATTCGAACATTTGAAATATGGCAAAACGAGGGAAAACTCGTAAAGGTGGAGTTGTGATGGGGAGTTTGATGCCCCAGTGGATCGAGGTCACGATAGTTCAGGTGGCAGAGCAGCGGCGTATCTAGCCGAAGGTCGTGGGTTCGAATCCCTCTCGTGCCATTAACTTTTTTCGTCTCAACTAAAAACCTTAATTATCTTTTACAAAACTTCACTTACCAATTCGTAGTGTATTAAGAAAAATAAAACAAAATAAATTGCTTGTGATAGTCTAAATAGAAAATGATACGCGAAAATGGCACTTTTTGACTATCTTCAAACAAATAAATGACCTACAAATTTCCTGAAGTGCATCAAATTTCGATATTTTATAGTTTCAAAAGAATGTACAAACTCTAATAGAAAAAAAATCTGTTTTGAAAGTAAGTTGAAACAAATAAACACAGAACAACAGCTGTTATTCTGTAAAACGGGAACTCGAACCTTGCTAATCTTCAAATTGTTTAAATTACAATTTTTCACTTGCCTGCCGAATGATACCACCATCGATTAATTTCCACTCGACGATAAATCAGGCGTGTCTTTGATGGTGTAAATCAGGTAGCTATAGGAAAAATTTATTGCATTTTTGAAGCACCCATGAGCTCAACCGTTGACATACCTATTTTACTTTTCCTTCAATTCCAATGTTTTCATATTTTCTTTACTACTATCCCATCATTGACATAAATTATTTGCACAAATTTTCACACTTAGTTTTGACCAATGATTGTGCAGGGAAATCCTCCAGTTAAAGTCCTGATCTTCATTTTCACAAAATATTCGTACCTTTTCGTCCATCATCAAAAAAGCATATATATGCCAGCAAAAGAAAAATACTTTTTCACCCACGTCAAATAAAGGAACCACGAATAATTAATTACACCAGGTACAAGTGGGGTTTGCCACTTGAAAACGGGTTCTGGTAAATAATTTTTTTTAATGGTTAAATTATCGTAACTGGGGCACACGCCATGAAGGGTTAAACGAATCAAGTAGAATCTAATGGTCTGATTGTTCAATTTTTACGATTGTATAATTTTTTGAAATTATAAATAGCTTCTTGAATTCATTAAATTGACTAATTTCGTGGTCCGTTTGAACAATTAATACTTTACAAATAATTATGGTTTTTAGGTGAGTTAAAAGAAAGTTCGAGCGGGATTCGAACCCACGATCTTCGGCTAGATACGCCGCTGATCTACCACTTGAGCTATCGTGACCTCGATCCACCCGGACATCAACTTCCTATCTCAAGCCCACCTTTTGAGATTTCCCTCATTTTTGCCATTTTTCACTTTTATCATCTCAACTAAAATCCTTAATTAATTGTAATGTATTAATTGGTCAAGCGGACCACGAAATTAGTGAAGTTAATGAATTGAAATGAAGTATACTTCACTAAAGCTCTCTGTGGCATTTCATTTGTCGTCGAGAATCCAATCCGATTACACGACATTTGAAAAATAGCAAAAAGGAGGGAAACTCAAAAGGTGGGGGCTGAGATAGGAAGTTGATGTCCGAGTGGATCGAGGTCACGGTGGCTCAAGTGGTAGAGTAGCGGCGTATTTAACCGAAAATAATATGTTCGAATCCCGCTTGTGCCATTTACTTTCTTTCATCTCACTACTAAAAACCTTAATTAGTTGTAATATTATAAATAGCTAAATATGCATTTAATAGCAATTTGTTTGCTGGATTTACTTTGTACATTAAATTTTTAATAGGCGCTATATCCGTACAATTTCTCCGTAGCTTGAAACATTATTGCTATTTTCCTTAATTGTTTATTCAAAAGATGCCTAATTAAGACGGAATAAACGTAAATGATTTATGTATCATTTTGTTCATCACCAGTTATCAATGCACAATCATTTAAATCGACGTGCATATGAAATGTTTAAGGACTAAAAATATGGATCAGCTTTGAGAAAACTATTATAATAATTAGCATACAAACAATCAAAATGTAAGGTAAAGAAATTATCAAATATAATTATTATATTAAAATAAAGGAATATAAATTATTATCTATTCTGGCGATAAAAATACTCCCGTACTTTCTTTCTTTTATTGCATATTCAACACTGTTCTCAGGAGGAACATAATGGTGGATTCTTGTTTCTTCAATTTCTACTAGTATTATTTATTTTTTTTAATTTATCGAACACTTTTTATAGTTTTCAGAACGACGTACTCTCAATCACACTCTCTCCCTCTTCGCTTTCTCTTTCACTCCCACTCACTCTCTCTCTTTCTCTCTCTCTCTCTCTCTCTCTCTCTCTCTCTCTCTCTCCCCTCTCTCTCTTTCTCTCTCTCTCTCTCTCTCTATCTATCTATCTATCTATCTATCTATCTATCTATCTATCTATCTATCTATCTATATTTGCAGCCTAAAATAAAATATTCAACCTCTCTCTTTCTTTCTCTCCCGCTCTCATCTCTTACCTTCTCTAAACTGTATCTAACTGTGTGAGAGCCTCTCTGAAAGAGTTGATAAACGCCGAGAATATTTTTTCTACTAACTCTTAGATTGAGAAAAAGTGTAGATGCCGGTTATAAATAAATACACAATTCTTATTTTATCTTTTTTTTTTATTGCATATCCATTCCCCGTGTATCTTCAGTTTCTACGGCTATTGGTAAACAGTTTTAATTTATTTTCTAAAATTGCAGTAATTATGTTTAACGACAAGTTATTCCGTTCGAATAAATGATCGTAGGGTGTACAGAAGTCTTTAAGAATTGGTATGGTAGTTATTATGGTAGGCTTTACGACTTTTATAACCCAGTGTCCGAAACCTCTTTACGCCTACATTCCCCCTACAAACTCTATAAGCCTTTGCTCCCTCCCCCCAGACAATGCTTAACAATTAGCAGGAGGTAGGAAGATTTATACTATACCGGAGGGCATTGAGGCTAAGATATTCACTCCTAAGAGCTACCTACGCCTCTTCACCCAAACCAATTACTTGTCACCATTATCGTCTCTATCTATTCCAAGTTATTTTTCCGCTTTCTTTTTCCAGTTTTTTTTTTAATGTTAGCCAATTAAATTACTAAATTAATTATAAACAATTTTTTTAAATTGAAAAATTTGTGTCACAGGCTGGATGGGAATCCACGACTTTCGGCTAAATATTCACCTGGGCTGGTTGAGCTACCGTCAGTGACCCCATGATTCCCCTACGTTTCACTCAGTTTAACTGCAGAATTGCGTTTGACAGTTTTCTCGTGTCTTCTTGGTGTGAGCATCTTCCTTCTACCTTCTTTCACATAAAAATGGGGTCATCGTTGAATATGCCAAATTGTGTAGGTGTTTTGTCAGATCCGAGGATAGAACCAAATCATCCTCCCGCGCTCTGGTTAGCTATTGCTATTTATATTCCCAACCAGAGGATGCAGAGGCTAATAAATCTAGAAAGGTTCCCAAAAATATTTTAATCGAATTAAACGATAAGCTCCTGGATAGAGAAAAAAATAAAATCTCTAGGAGGATTAAAAAACATTCACCTTAAAGAGTTCTCTCAGTCACTGAATTTCTTGTGTAGATTTCTTTATTTGTCTTTTTTTATTACTCTCTTTTGTCTGTATCAGTTTCTCACTCTTTCTCACTCTCTCTCTCTCTCTCTCTATATATATATATATATATATATATATAATCTTTCTTCCTCTTACTCTTACTGTCTCGCTCTCTCTTTAGTTGTCTCCCTTCCTTGTTTCTGTTTTCTTCTTCTCTCTTCAATCTATTTCTCTCTTTCTCTCCCCGTCTCTTTGTTTTTCTCTCTCTTCCTCTATCTTTATGTCTCACACTCTTCCTCTCTAGCCCTCTTTTTATTTATTTCTGTTTTCTTTGTTTGTGTTTTTCTCATTCTTCGATCTCTCTTCAATTTATTTCTCTCTTTCTCCTCGCTGTATGTTAGTCTCACTTTCACTCTCACCGACTTTTTTATTCTCTCTTTCTATTTTCTTGATGTTTGAGTTTTTCGTGGGAGTTCCCGTTTAGCCGATAAATATTTTCTTTTTGTTCGTACTGATAATTTAAAGGGTGGAGATGCTCGCTATAAATAAATAAACATTGCACCACAGGCTTGTAATGATACGGCTTGAAAATCTTCCTGAATTACATGATTGTTCATCTCTTCTCATGATTCTTTTATGGGTCCTATATTATCGCTAGTTTAAGCTTCGTGAACAATGCCTTACTAAATATGAGCTGAAACGTATTTGAGTAAAATCAGCAAGAACCCGTTGACGTTATCGGTATGGGTCAGATCAGCTGTGTTCATCCTCTCTCAGCCCGAAGAAGACATTTAATTTAAAAATGTAGGAGTTCCAGATAAATCTTGCAACGACAGAAGTCGAGACTAACTGAGTAACAGATAAAATAACTAAGTACTATTTCATTAGGACAAAAATCGTATGGTTCATTGAATTGTATGAATGGATTGCCATAAATTATGCAGCGTTTTACTTTTTTTTTTTTTTTTGCTACAAAATTATGTTCTATGTATTCTCTCGAGTATAATCCCAGTTCTGTGTTCTATAAGATAGAATTGTTTCAAGCCGTCAGCAAGTTTGGATTGAAAACCGCAGACACCCCCGGGGCGGCTACTGTCTTCCTTCCCATGAGCCCGGATATCGGCGACTCGCCGTTCCGATATACAATTCCACCTGGGCAAACAAATGTGGGGTAGATAAAGTGAGTGTTTCTCCTCCCTTAATGCGGGAGTGGGGGCTGTTTGGACACTGCTAGTGAACAATCAACTAAACCAGCTTGACTACTATAGTAGATCCCCCTCCAAGTGCGTTCAAATCTACCTGTACCACTTCAGTTGAAGCGTAGCGCTTCACCAATCTTTAGCCTGGTGGCAACAGCGGCCGCCTCACGGATATCAGTGATAACGTTACATTGTGTGCGACGGACAAGTGATTGATTTGTGTGTGACTCGGTTCTTCATCAATAGGATTTCAAGGATCACCTGCTGTCATATAGTGTGAGTCAAATTTTTTTATATATTTTCACTCTACCTGGAGATTTTTTCGCAAAAAATGAAAAACACAAATATTGACCCATGACAATTTACCAATTTATTTAATTTGTTGTATAGAAAATTTGTCTTAAAAAATCTAACACAAAACTGAAAATTTTCCGAATAGCAAGCAAGTAATCGGTTTGTTTATTACCTTAAAATCTATCACTATGCATGCTTTTTATCCATCTATGTTCCCGCCTTAACTCACTGTTGCACGAAAAATTCTTCTTTAGCGATTTAACCTATTGCTCTTTGGGCCTTACCCTTTACTGTCAAAAAGCGGAATGAATTTTCACCTCTAAAATAGTCAAAACCTTTTTGAACGACCATATCAGGTGTTCCCTCAACTGCCAATTAATACTAACTCGTTTATAAAAATTTGGTTCGGTACCTGTGTCCACGAGGGATTTCTTGATTCTTCCTTAACATCCAGAACGAATTTTTTATTTAAATTATCCAGGGCGTATCCATGAAAAACCATTGCCGTAGACATGGCTACGAAAACATGAAGAAGAGCTAGAGATGATCTTCCTGTGCCTTTCAGCTCCCTTCATTCAAGTAACATATTTCTAATAACGATGAAAGGTTAAACTTTAAAATAAAAACTTTAAAAAGGCTATTTCACAAGGCGGAAAGTGTTTCCAAATAGATATCAGGCTGTTTGATTACCATACCTTTATTTTACTGTTGACATGCTGATAGCCACGATAAGTTCAGTTTTCTTTCTTTTCTGCCGTGAAACTTCAATCTTGCACTGTTATCGGTTCATAATTATTGCAAAATGTCTACTCGATTTTGCTACGCGTTTTACTATAAATTGACAAACAATTGCGTTTTTTGTAAAGAATATTACTGGTAAAATAAACAAGACGTCCCAAGTGAAGAGAAATGAATCTAGTTGCGTGCAATAATTTGAGCGTCGTTGGGATTTTTCAAATTCGGTCGGCAGATGTTCTAGATCAACGTCCGTCCACCATTTTATTTTATTATTTTTTCCGTTTATAATAAAGCATTAGGGTGTAATATTGTAGTGAGTGCAAATTTTCTTTACAAAAGTATGCCTATTTGATTGTCAAACGGCATAAAAACGTTATTAAGGCGTTTTTGTGTTGTATTGATAAATTAAACTTTTAATGTCGTTTAGCATTATTATCCGTATAAAAATTATTGCCGTACCTTCGTTTTTAATAATGTATCAAAGACTTGTTAGAAACCAGACTAGGTTAAAAACGTAACGTTGTATTTACATACAATCTATTATCCTTCATCATAATGATCATTATTGATTTTTGATCAGTCAAACTCATCTTATTAATTTTTGTAGGTGACTCTTAATCAACAAATAAAATCCAACGCGTACTCGAATAAATAATATATTCGCTGGTCCTTAACACCGTTCGATTTCTAACCGTATTTTCGCAAAATTTTATAAATTTAAACAATAATATCAAAAACCGCTTTTGTGTTCACTGTGCGATAAAAACTGTAAACAAATACGTTTTGGTTAAGTTCAACGGCCTTGCCTTAAGGATGTATTTTATCGTGATTTTATTTCTATCATATGGCTTCATATTTTTTACCATAATTTTTCTCCCTATTATTAATATAAAAAATATGCATTAATACAATATTAGTAAGCCACTTGTATCTAATTTTCGAGTTGGTTTACTTCAAAACTTTGTATTCATTATTTTTTCGGTTGAAAATTTTTTTACAGTATAAGTTACATAAACGAACTAGTTTTTTTTTTTTTTAATTTTATATAACAACTGACCGTAAAAGACATAAACGTACCGTCACATTGTTTTCCTTCCGTGGAGATTAAATGTCAAACTGAGCGCGTTTTTCGTCAAATGAAATCAAACGAACATAGTTGATATTATCATGAAATAAATACTTGCGACCTCTTCTATAAACTGGACGGATTTTTGTTAACTTATCAAAACAGCCAGTTTTTCGAAATTGAGCTAGGCTAATTCTGATAATTATTATTTTTAGTTATAAGTATAATTAGCAAAGAAAGTCTACGGTCGTGGGATCACTGATTTTAATGGAACTTTTTCGGGTCGTACTAAGAAAACAATATCAAGTCCTATCGTTCTTGTCAAACCTAAGAGCCAAGAGAAAATATGTTTTAAATAAATCAAATAGATTTTTTGATTTTCGTATTCAGCCCTTGTGCTGCATGTATTTCAACATTATTATGCACCGGTTGATTTGATTGTAAACAAAGTATAATAAAATAATACGCGGAATTGTATTAACAGAAACTAAAGGTATATAAAACGTTACGAAAACGAAAAGACGCTTCTAGTAAATAGGCAAATAAATTGTTTGTTTTTATACAATTTGAGTTTGTATAAAGTTTGCACCTTTAAAAGCGCTAAATTCATATACAATATACATTTTTGGGTATGGATCAGCCCAGGTAAATTTTAATCTCAACTATCTTTGATTTTTACATCAATACAATCGAGAAAAAATCCGAATCCGTGGCAGCGGGCGCTAGTAGCTGAGGAAAATACGTAGTTTTTAAAAATATAGATCGCTAGGCAAGTATTTCTACAGTATTATGGGCAGCAAGAATTTATATAAAAAGAATAATTAATGGAAAATATTAAACACGCTAATTTGCCGTTTAAACAAAAGGAAAGAAAATAATATGCGGGTTTGTATTAAATGAAAGTTGGAAAGCCTTATTTCAACCTAACACAACTGCTGTTTGAATTTTATGTCAGTATAAGTTTGAAAATATTAGGTAGGTTTCCGAATGTTCTAGCTATAGGGGAGCCTAGAAAAAAACATATTTCAGGTAATTTATTTTAAATATGATTTTCATCCTTAGTCATACGCGGATTTCAAAGTTATTATGTATTATAATTTTTTTAAAAATAAAATAATCAAATAATATACTGTATTACTTTAATTATATTAAATGTACACAGAAAATTATAAAGATAAAAACGAAAAAAACTTGTAGTAAAGTATGCAAAAAGTTGTTTTAAAATATATATATATATACGTTTTTAGCTTCGATTTTCCAGGAGAAAATTTCTCCAATGTTTGCTGTTTCACTTAAAAGTCTAATGCCTCCTCTGGATTTTATCTAAATTCAACTTACTTCAAAATAAAAAAAATGGATTTTCCTTGAATATAAAACAAAGCAAATAGCATTTGATAAAGACCTTTTTTTGCACAGAAAATTATATACGAGCTATTTTTTCCAGTAGAATCCGTGTTTTATCTTACAAAAAATAGTAATTGTTATAAGTAACGGTTTTTGAGGGCTAAAAAGTTTAAAACATTTTTGAAATTCACCATGTTGTAAAATAAATCTATATTTCCATTTGAAAAAAAAAATTGAATTTTCATTTCAAAACAATTTTCTAAAAAGGTTTCTCAGACTATCGGGCAATTACATCGTTAACGACCTAACTATGAGTATCTCCGAGACTTTCTAGCTTTAGTTGTACATAGAAATAGTTTGCAATTCATGATTATTTCCAATATCGACTGGAGATAATGTTAACGGTGGACAGTGAAACTTCTGCAGTTTTAGGTAAAATACACGAGTTACACATTCAAGGAAAGATAGATTTTAACTTTGCAACGTAAAAGAACCTAATATTTAAAATGACAGGATATAGGTTTTTTTTCTAAAAACCAGGTATCCTGATAATTTAAACACATCATTAAAAAATTAGAATAAACATTAACAAAATTACTTGTATCTATAAAATATAAAATGTACGGAAGTGATATTTGTTAATTTTATAGTGAATAATCATGGATAACCAAGCCTAACAATTCATACGTTTTTTAAACGAATTTTTGCATACTTTACTTGAAGTGTATTTTTGTTTTCGTAAATTTTATATATATATATATATATATACAAGGTTTTTTATGTGTAGTTTCAAATTACTCTAACATTACTCCGCTACGCTAAACAGGAGTCCTTTTTAGAAAGTGTTTATATGCAGGACTTCTAATTTTAAACCTATCGCTCTCAATTTATCCAGGGATTTCGAGATTCTGAATAATATATATATATATATATATATA